>JAMXBD010004486.1:0-60063 GCA_024138025.1 Combretum micranthum
AATCCTAAATCCAACCCCTCTAATCCCCAACCCCCTCCTAACCTCCCTCTCCCTCCCCCCCTCTCTCTCTCTCTCATATATATATATATTACTTAAGTGTTAAACATATTCAGTACATGTTCCCATACATTGAAAAGCAAGGGGCAAACTATTAAAAGCAAGCCATTAATTTTTTTTATCTATATAACCTATTTGAATAACACACACACACACATAGTGATAAAAACGTGTTTATGCTATTTTAATTTTTTTTTTAGGAGTAAAGTCTAAATTTGATAATTTATTTTTCATCATCATCATTATATGGAATGATTATCGATTTTTTACAGGTACCTTTTGGAATTGTAGTGATTGATGAAAAAATTATTATGCTTATGTTAATAAGGTGCTCACATTGAAAAATCCAAAGACAGAGAGGAATTAGAGATTACCTCCACATATCCATTCATGTGGGTAGGAATTTGATTGATTTGGCTTTCCGCTTTGAAATTTAAAAATTATGTAAGCTTTATTAGCTTAAGAGTAGCACGTCATAATCTTAAAAATAGAAATTCTTTGTCTATTTATTATTTTTTATTACTGTGCATTATAATGATTTTCTTTTATATATATACATATATTTTGCTGCATGTTCTTAGTTCTTCAAAAATTTCTTCATCATCAAGGGAATAAAGTAGAAAGTATTACTTAACCTCATAATCATTGATTGGTGGCTTATATGTGCTGCAAGCAAAGGCATCAAATTCTTCAGTTGCATTAGTGGAATGTTCCCCATTGATTTCTTGTAATCTTGTTTTCTTTCCTTCTAGTTGTAATACTATAGTTACAAATTTACAGCTGTTTCATGCTAGGCTTGGCTATTCTTCCATGTCAAAATTGATACATTTGGATTGTTGTAAACCCCTTTCTACTAAAGACTTTCTATGCAATACTTGTCAAATAGCCAAAATACATCATTTACCTTTTCCATCAAGTGTGCATGTATCATCATTTGCTTTTGAATTACTTCATGTGGATGTGTGGGGACCCTATCATGTAGTTTCTATCACGGGTGCAAGATTTTCTTAACAATAGTGGATGATTATACGTGTTGTACATGGACGGTAATTGATGAATTCTAAAGCAAAAGTTGTGTCTCATATTAAACACTTCTTGGCCTATATAACAAACCATTTTGGGGTTGTTCCTAAATACATCATATTTGATAACGGATCTAATTTTCTTTCACATGAATGTAAACATCTTTTCCTTCACCATGGTATTGTTCATCAGCGAATTATGCCTTATACCCCCACAACAAAATGGTAAAGTAGAGAAAACATAGGCATCTTCTTGATACTTCTCGTGCCTTAAGATTGCATGCTAAGTTAACAAAAGTCAGTTGGGAGAGTGTATTTTAATAGCCACTTATTTTGATCAATCGAATGCCCATGTCAAAAATTAATTGGCAAACTCCTTAATGAAAGACTTTTTCATAAAAACTTACCTATGCATCTCATAGGGTCATGGTTGCCTTGTTACATTCCCATACTTAGCAAAGGAAGATATAAATTTGGATGCCAAAGGTGTACGATGTGTATTCGTGGGATATCCTTCAAATCAGAAGGGATATAGAGTTTATGATTTGGTTACCAAAAACCATTGTGCAAAGTAGAGATGTTACTCTCTTTGAAGGAGTTTTTCCTTTCAAGCAACATGATGATACACTCACTACAGATTCTTCCACATCTGCATATGATTTTCCTTCTTTACCATGTGTAACATTTGAAACTTACCCCTCTGTTTTGCCTACAACCCATACTCCTTCTGTTACCGAACATATTCCAGCTTCCCTCCTTTACAGGATTCTCTTGCTCTTAGGCGTTCCACTCTGCAACTCAAGTGCCAAGATGGTTAGATGATTATGTTCATTCTGTACATGGTGCTTTTTCTTTATCTAAAGCTCCTCGTACATCAGTTTCTAGTCCTATAGCATCCATTTTTCATAACATTTTCTTGTCCATTGTTTTCTTCTTCTTCTTTAATTCTTATCCATTCGATTATGTGGTTGCTCTTGCTAACGTTTTAACTACTAAGGAACTTATAACTATACTCAAGCTTCTCAAGATAAACAATGGTACAAGCTATGAAAAATGAAATTGATGCTCTTGAAACTAATAATACATGGGTTTTTGACAGATTTTGCCAAAAGGAAAGAAAGCCATTGGCTTAAAATGGGTCTATAAAATCAAGTATAAATTTATGGAGTGTTGAAAAATATAAAGCTAGGCTAGTAGCAAAGGGTTACACTCAAGTTGAGGTGAAGATTATTACAATACCTTTTCAACCTGTTGTTAAGCTTTGTACTTTGAGAATTTAGTTGCTATTACTGCATTAAGGTGCTACTTTATCAAGTTGATATTAACAATGCCTTCATACATGGTTCATTGGAAGAAAGATTATATGATTCCACCTCAAGGCTATTCTAAAGCAAAACCTGGGCAAGTGTGTTGCTTGCTAAAGTCCTTATATGGACTTAAACAAGCATCTAGGCAATGGAATCTTGAAATGTCAAAATTTTTAGTTGATCAAGGTTTTCATCAATTGAAGAATGGTTACTCTCTTTTTACTCGTTCTGACATGACTGGTTTTATTGTGGCTTTGCTGTATGTCGATGATCTTCTGTTGATAGGAACAAATAGTGGTTTTATACATGATTTGAAAGCCAAGATGCATTCTACTTATACAATTAAAGATTTAGGTGAGGCTCGATTTTATCTTGGTTTGAAATCTACAGAAAAAATGCTGGTATTCATTTAAGTCAGCATAAATTCATTATCGACATTTTGTTTGATGCTGGTCTCTCCACTTCTTGACCAGCAACCACTCCATTGCCTTCAGGATTAAAGTTAGATAATTTTGCTGGTGATGTTCTTCCTGATGCTAGCTTCTATAGGCATTTGGTAGGGCGGTTATTATATCTTACTTTGACAAGAGCTGATATTTGTTTTGCTGTTCATCGGTTGAGTCAATTTCTCTCTTAACCCCGTACATCTCATTTGCATGCACTCTTTCATGTCTTACAATATCTGAAGGGTACTATCACTACTGGTGTGTTTTATCCGGTTCAGTCCTCTTTTCTTTGTGTGGCTATTCTGATTCTGATTGGGGATCTTGCCCTGTGGATCGAAAATTTGTTAGTGGTTTTTATGTTTTTCTGGGTCCTGCTCTTATTTCCTGGAAATCGAAAAAGAAACGTATTGTTGCTACATCTTCAGCTGACGCAAAGTATCGAGCAATGGCTTCATTGGCTAAAGAACTTTTGTGGAGTTCATATATTTTGAAAGATTTTCAGGTTGATATTTCTTTGCCCATCACTGTTTATGTTGATAATAAGTCTGCCCAATTGCTTGCTGATCATCCGTGTCTCCACAACAGAACCAAGCATATCGAAATTGATCTACATTTCATCCGTGATCATATTTCTTCTGGCTTTCTCCAGACACAGTATATTCCCTCCAAGCAACAATTGGCTGATGTTTTTACCAAGGCTATTACAGCAGCTCAACTGATATTTTCCAGATTCAAGATGGGTTTGCAACCAGCTCTATCTTGAGGGGGAGTGTTAACTTATATAGTTATATACAGCTGTATAGTTTTAGATATTTAAAGGTTATTTCTGTAATTTTCTTTACACGTGTTAGGCTGTATAAATAGGAAGAAAACATAAATTAGTTGTAACAAAAACAGAACTTTACTTTTCTTCTACGAACAGTTTTTCCTTTCCTCTGTTCTTCTTCTTTGTACTTTCTATCCATGGATTTTGCTGCAAATAGATACTTTTCTACATATACCCTGGACCTAGTTAATACAAATGTATTCCTTCTCTTATGCCCAATAATTGAAGTTTTCAAATACTAGCCCGATGACTTTAGATGATATGGTGGGTACGAAGCGTGCAGATAGACATTAGACTTTTGAGAATCAAAGTGGGAGACCTATCCCATATTCATATTAACCTTCTCTCAAAATTTAAGTTACCACATAGTCAAGAAATGAGACTAAGTGAGAACCTTTTAGGCCAATATACTTAGAAAACTGTGAAACTTTAAGCTCTTATGAGTCCTATAAACTAGTGCAGACATTAGTTACCCATCATTTCCCTCTTTACGCTTTAAGGAAGAAGATTCACAAGAGAAATCCATGTTGGAATGTATCATTAAGACTAGATATGATAAATTTAGAATTATTGCTAAGACAATGTAGTACACTTTGAAGTGGACTCATGGAGATTTTGTGCTCTCCTGATATCTACAACTCATATCCTTAGAAGAATTGGCAACCCTTTTTAAGACCATCTCAAGAGTAGATATTAGGTAAATTGAATATATTTGAACTTACATGAGGGAGTAAATGAGTAGATAATTATAAGTCTTCTTGATCATTGGGCAAAATGATCCAAGTGTACAAGTTAAGGAGTCATAAAAGTGAGGATGAGTTGGTGGAATAGAAAAATGAATTGGTAGATCATATGGTAAATATAAACAGTCACGAAGATGAGTTAGAGCTTTTAGGAAGATGAAATTGAGGTGACTAATGTTGCATTGCGTCATAGTTCTTTCATAGGTGCTCTAATTCTTGGTGACATTGGTATAGAGGATATTCCTCAAATTACCCCAGAAGAAGACATGGTTAGAGAGGTTAATTTCTCTCCATTTATTGAAGTGATTGAGTGTTTAGGAGATGATGAACCTCATGAGGTATGCCTAATGCCCATAGGATATATCATGGAATTTAAACTTACACGAATTTATATACTTTCTCCCTATAAAAAACTCATAATATTTAGGATGAAGGGAATTGAGCTTGAAAGAAATGGAACATAAATGAGAAAGAAATTCCCTTGATGACTTTTCAAATATGAAATGGAACACATTCTTGTGGAATCGAAGGGGAAAGGTTAAAGTCAAGCTAAAGACTTTAAACTAAGTGCTCATGGAAGGCAACTCACAATTTGTAAATATGATGCTTTTTGTTTAGCTTTTGTGTGATTTTATCTTTTTGTGTTGAGTTGGCTACTTTGAGTGTTTGTTTCCTTTGTAGGTTAGATTATAAGAGTTTGGAGTTGACAACAGCTATAGCTTTTGAGAGAGTTTATGAAGCAAAGGATAATTACATTTTTAAAGCTCCTTTTGTGCTTATAGAAGCTTAACAAATCAGCTTAGTGCTCTAAAGGATATTTTTTTAATCATAGCTCCCTTCCTTTTATTACTTTACTTATGTAATATACAATTTGGACATTATGAGCCTTTAAGTTAGGGGTAGGGTGCTTCATTTTTCTGTAGTTTGAGGTTATTAGCTGGTAAACTTTTTGTGTTAAGAACATGATTTTGGTGCTAAAGCTTAGGTGAGATAAGATAAATTGTGGTTTTTGAGTTATGCTGTCCGTTAGTCATGTCTTAATGTTTGCTTATCACAAGTATTTGTATGTAGGTTGACTTCATTTCAATGTAATTGATCCTTATGTGCTTTAAGAGTTTTCAATTGATCCATTTCATTTGCTTCACATGCACTAATTGTTTTAAAAATTGAACTTCAATTGCATTTTTCATAAGAAAAGAGAATATGGTAGAAAATTTTCAATTTTTGTGTTTTCTTGGAACATCGTCATGAGTTGGACACTTTTCACTTCATTAAAGTTAAATCATAAAATCATTACTTTATTTAGCTGATCTTCATTTAGTTTGAGATTTGAACACTTTTGGTTGAGGAAATGTTATCGATTAGTGATTAGGTTCTTGCATTTTAAACGAATTGGCACGTATCCTAGTTCTCTGACGATTTAAGCACAATATAATGATATAAATCATGCAAAATTTGAGCTGGCTTCGAATGCTATCTTGAATATAAATATAGTGTGTGTGTGTGTGTGTGTGAAAAACAAACAAAAAGGTGAAAAAAAAAAAAAGGCTCCTCATGTAAGTGGTTAAGGATGCATGTGTAAAAAAAATGAAAATAAAGAATAAAGAGCTCCCCAAATGCAAATGCAAATCAAATCCAAAATGGATGCATGAATGTTTAAAAGAAAAAGCAAAGAAAAAAGTAAAAAAATAGGAAAAACCGGGAAAAAGCAAAGTATATGAAGACTTCAAAGTTTGATGTTATTTACTTTGTGGAATTGTGCTTGGGATATGAAATAAAAGTGTATACATATTGGTTTAATATAAAAAATATAAGAATTTTTCTTTGGTTAATTGATCCTAAACTTAATCTTTAGTAAAAGACATTGGTTTAAGTATCTTGTTAATCATTTATATACATGTTAATTGGTAGTGATGAGGAGTATAAGAAACATATATATTGTGATGTTTGAGCTTGAAAGGAATAGGTTGTGAAGAAATTGTAGTGGGTTTCATTTATGCTCAATAGCTCTAATTTGGTGTATTATGAAGTTCATGCCAAGGATAAAGTGCAAATCTAGGATCATTTCCCCTAAAAATTTAGAAAAAGGATCTAAATGAGAGCTCAATAACTTGAATACGATCAAATTTCATTCATATTGAATTATATGCATAAATGTGTGATAGTTCTTTGTTATTTTTATGCTCAAGTGAAAGAGCCATTTGATTGAGATATATTATTTTTAGTCGATAGTGTAGCATCTATAATAGAGAATTTTGTGTAACAAGTTATGAGCTCTTGGTTGAGAAGCTAATTGACAAGAGTGTCAATTTCTACAATGAATATATGGATTTAATTTTGAAGTAATTATATTCAGTTAATTATTTTGGTGACAGCATGTAGCAATGAATTTAAAATTCCAGTTCCTTAATAATCATTGACAGTAAACAACCAGAGCACATGTCACACGAAGCTATGGATTCAAGGCATGCACAACTTTTCTTTCTAGTAGAATTAAAACCCTACGAAAGCAAAATAGAGAATAATCAAACGCTCGAAGCAAATCCAACTTGTGATAACTAAGCATATCGTTAGAAGTGTAGCATGACCAAACCAAGTAGTTGTAAAGTGCCACCTAAATATTGTAATAGTGAAATAAAAAAAATCCCATATAGCAAAAAAAAGTTGCTCAACAAGAAAGATAAGAACAACCAAACTAACTTTATATGAACCAATGCTGACCTGTTTTGTTCTTACTGAGTAGTAGCAAAACAACAATTTGGAGTGCTATCCCTAGCAAAATACAGTGCTCATCTATGCCAAACAACTGCTTGTTGAGAGTTTACGCCGACTAATAGCAACATAACCAGAGCATTTAGGCAAAACCTGTGAAACAATTCATTCAAGCTGCAACAACAATCAATGGGCCACATCAATTGCTGAACTTTTGCATATGTTCAAGCTCCTGGTGGACCAAAGTATGCTGAGTCGATACAATCTCCGACAACAGTATAAATTGAGTAGAGTAAATAGACCATATAAGTTGCTTGGTGAAATCTACAGCTCCAGTCTTGCCACATTATTCTTGAGTGACCTCAATACAATCACTGGAGTACCCCTATTGAAAAAAGTGAATTTTAGTAACTTAGTCAGACATCGAGTAGTAGTTGAACAATCAAATATCCCAACTAAGCACCCTTCGTGCTCATGCAGAGTGCCACAATTAATAGCACCAGGTATCATAGACAACAACTAACCTGTCTTAGTGATGAACTGAACTGACCGGTTGTTTCTACTAACTAGCCTCCATCCAATCGAGTAGTTGCAAGATGAAGCACCAAACCAAAGTAGCAATATCATAACTTGATGCTTGATAAAGCAAACTGTGTACCTTACCACTTGACTCCTAGTTGATTGAAATGAACCGAGCAAACACGACCGAGCAACAAGCTACAAACACTTTAGTCGAATCTTGATAATTTGATCACAAACTTAGCTATTAAATTTAGTTGTTAAGCTAAACCATTGTTTTCTTTTGTGTGAAGACATTATTAAAAGGAAAAAAAAAAAGCTACGGTCATTTTGCACAATCCTAATGAGTCTCTTCATCAACTTAATCTAGGATCCATCCTTGCCGACTGGTACAAGTACAAGAAACAATGGCATGATTGAGTGATTAGTAAGGTCATGGAACACCCTTGTTGCTTAAATCCAATACCAATTGTTGAAGTGCCAACTTGAGCAATTGCTGCTATATGTCGACCTTTTGCAGCCCATTTGAATGTTGACCTCTGAGCTTATTGAAAATCAACAAATAAGTGCTAAGTTAAACTTCACGTCAAGGAATGAGCCAACCTGACAGTGTATCTTATTTTTCTTTTGTAAGTGTTGGGTCTAACATAAAGCTCACTTTTGTAAGTGTTCAGAAGACACCTTTGTTTTGCGCACTACTACTTTTGCACTCATATCATCACATATCCTACTCCTTATTATAGGACAATTTTGCATAGAATTGGAGGGGGAAGAGAGAGTAGAATATGACAAAGAAAACAAAAAGTTGAACTCTCTTTCTTTTAGGGGAGGGCTTCCATTCCTTATGGCTTCGACTCCATGTTTGTAAATAGCTTCATTTAGTGTATTCTAATGCGGGAACAACGGGAAACATCATTTGAACTTAGAGTTGGGATCGGGATCTCCATTTTAGGTGATCTTGTTCTCTTTTTGTTCTTCTTGCTTTAGACATTATTTAACTTGTTATTCCTTTTGAACTTAATTAAGAATATGAATTGAAAATTTGTGGTTGGGGTATTTTTCATGGGTTTGCATTATTTGCCATGATTGTGTTGTTTTTTTCAAGTTTTACTAAATATATATTGTACTTGTATAGAATACATAAAGATTTAAGATTGAGTTTGAGAAAACCTTTTCTAATCACTCCATGAATGCTAATTTAGATTAAAGATAGACATAGATATATGCGATTTAATTCGATTTGGGATTTACAATCTTAAACAGATTAGTCAACTCATATCTTGTCTAGAAATAGAAAGAATTAATTTGGATAATCCTAAGTATTGATTCACTTTGAGAAATGGAATTTATACCTAGTCCTTAAATGTTTGAAAAACTTAAATCAATTAATAATTAGACACACAAACCAATGTTTGATTAATAGCATGGTGTTGCATTAATTGATATTCCATCTGCTTGGATCATATTCATATTCTTTTAGATGTTGCAAATGCAAAAATCATTTTAGAGTAATTTAATTTTTTTTTTATTTTCTCTTTTGATTCTTACCACAAAAACTATCAATTTGCCTAGCTTTGAGTAGGAATAAAATTGTAAAAGTTAGTCTCCATTCCTATGGAATTCAACCTCAAATTATTGTACTATATTGTTCACATGACCTAGTGCACTTGCTGGTTTTACTCACTTTAAAAATGATTTTTATTAAACAGTGCATTTGTTGTTATTTTATAAGCGACAATTAGTGAGTCAAGCAATTTTCGAGTTGAACATTTGTACTTAGCTTATAACACTCATATCATGATTTTCTCCCTTACCTAAAATCATGATTCCTTTATCATGAGGCGAGTTTGTTGCCACTCCCATACCCACAAGATTGCTTATTCTATTCTGCCTGCCATCAAATCCGCTAAAGACCATCTTGCCAGGACTTCAAGCTTTCATAGGTTTCCTCTCTCCCATTGCTATTCCCCTGTCCTCCCATATTATCTCTCACAAATTTCTTAACTATGGCATTTTTCCATTGAAGAAGATTTATAAAGATTTCTATAGATTTTTATTGCAAAACCCTTTAAGATAGTTATTATACCCCTAAAAGGGTCTGTGATGTCAATCGTTCTGCCATGCATAACACTTAAGCTATACGCAAAGGCTGTCATTAATTAAGTGAATTTCTGGTCAATTTCAAATTAATGAAACTTTTGATTAGATTTATAAACCCTTAACATGCAACAAAAAATAATAATAAAGTTTTGCAAAAGATTATTCTTTGAAAATAGAAACATCGGCTAGTACATCTAGTACTTGTACTTATCTAACCATACGTCAATATCAAATCCATATCCCAAGTAATCATAGTAATAATCACAATCATCACTAGAAAAGGAAAGCAGTTAGTCAAGGCACAATACAACAACAACATAAGCATAAGCAATATGATCACATGACCTTATTTTAAATGCAATCAACCAACATGTTAAATCTCTAATTAAGGTGTAAAAGCCAATAGTGGAATGCTTAAGCTTCGACATCATAATGGGGAACATGGGGGTCCTGAGTAACAATAATAGCTCTGGATATTGATAGGACATACTGGAACCTTATCACCTAGAAATGATCCATGATAGTAGTATTGTCTACGGATCACAGTCATTATTTAATCCTTACCCATCATGGTCCATCATATAATATAGCTTAACGGACCTATTGTCTTAAACTACACAATATAACTTCTTTCTAATCTAGAGAAGTGTTACCCCCCACCACCCCAGTATCATTCCCCTTATTAGTTACCCATCAAGTCACCATCAATGGCCTAAGTTGCCTAACTACCGTGTTGGTATTCCACTCAACAAGGTGTCGCTGCTCAACATTAGATAAAACAACTAAGCACACTTAAGTGATTAATTAGACCAAGTTTAGGTATTAATCTAGATTTAAGATGCTTACCTTAAAATGTAACAAGCACATCACCGCACACCTAGAACTTGATATAGATGATGCTTTTTCACTGAAGAACCAATACCACAAGTATGTAGAACTAAATATATAAAAATAAAACTTTTACTAACCTTTTATTTTGATTTAATTAACCAAGTTATTTTATATTAAGCAATTAATTATCTTCTAATTACTTTATTAATTTAAAAATTGATTATTAATGAAATTTATTTGATTAATTAATTACTAGAGATATACTTATCTAAGGTCCCAATTTCAATTATAATAAGCTTAATTAATCATCAATTTTTAGTTTACGAACTGGTTCTAAGGGATTAGATGAGAACTAATTTTTGCACTATTTATGAACCAATTTAATATTTGATCGTCTAAAAATCTTTCCTCTTTTTTATTATTTTATGTAGTTAGATTTATAAATTATTATTTTTTTTAGAATGGGCTTTTCTAAAGTGTAAAATAATTGGAGTGAACCTACTCCTTGAACTATGCTTGAAGTTTGTTCAATTGTGAACCTGTTTAGTCCAGATAAATCATGTATAACTCAAGGAAACCCATTTCAAACATCTAAGTCATCAAAAGTACATTCTAAATACTCTAAACAACTATTATACCCAAATTATTATCTAAACCCAAATATCATCTTTTAATCAAGATCAAGATTAGGATCATCAAACCATTCTCATAACATGCTTTTAAACAATTATATATCAAATACTAAAAATCAATATTTCCATCTTATATCATCAAATAACATGATTTACACATAAATCATCAATTAAAATTGAATTTAAATAATCTATACATAATATTCGACCCCTATTATATATATCATAATTATAAAATTTAATAAAAAATTAGCTTAATGACTAATTCAACAATCAACATCTAGATCAAGCAACAACATTCAATTAAATATACATAAGCACCAATTAAGTTAATCTACTTACTAGAATTGAGAAATAAAATGAAATTTATCAAGAACTCCAGCTACTACTCTCAATTAGTTTTAGAAGCTTCTCACACCAAAACACTACTATTTCTTCAATAGATGCTTGATCATCAATTAAACTTGTTTCTTGAATTTTCCCTAAAAGAATCAATTTGAGATTAATGTAGAGATTAATAGGATTAATTAACTAGGTTAGAATAGGCAGGAGCTTGACTTTGATTAATTGAATGTGTGATGGAATTAGATGAAATTTTAGAAGATTTTTGAAAGTAGAGAGAGTAGGATGTGGTGGCAAGAATTTGAGAGAGAAGATAGAAATCTTTATGATGTACAATGAAGTGGACATGAAGAAATTATGCTTATATAATGTGGGTGAAATACCCTAAATGTAAAATTTAGTGAAGCGGTAAAAGAGTACTTGCATTTTTAAAACAAGGGTGTATTTGTCCAACTACAAATCTTTTAAAAGATATGACACTAAGGACGTATAAAAATAAAATCTCAATTGCCTTCTTCTTCTTTTTCCACTAAAGTAACTGTGAGAGTGGAAAGATTCTTAGCATATCAACGTGATAGTGGGCTTCCAAAAGGGAAATGATGAGTTCCAACAGAATCCTTGAGGAAATATGCAATGGAAAAAGATTTGAGTAGTATAAATGTGAAGAATTGACATATTTGTAACAAAGTAACACGAATTCTTCACGTAAGCTAAGATCTTTTATTTGCAAAAAAATTGAAAATGATTGAATTTGAGTTTGATTGAGTTTTGGATGCTGGTAACAAGAAAAGATTGAAACTTTCTGATTGTACAAGTTAACCCTGCATATTTTCTATACGAATTCCTACATGGCTTGTGAAGAAGATTGTGTATGTTGATAAATTTTTTTGCCTCCTATCAGCTTTTATACAACCTCTCTACATGGCTTGTGTTAAAGGTTGTGTATGCTGATAAATACCTTCTACCTCCTAATAGTTTTCTATGTGACCTCCCTGCACAGCTTGTGTTGAAGGTTGTACATAACATAGTTTTTTTAAAACTTGCTTTTTCTTAAAAATATTTGAAACTTGTTTGACTTACTTCTTTAAGACATATTACAACTTAAAAAAATAGAGACCTTGTTATTACTAAGTTAATTACTATTTTCCTAATTTTATTACAATTTAAACCTTTAAAAAACATATACAAGCACCTCATACAGATATCTACACTAACAGTAGAATAATGTCAAAATGAATTATTTTATATTTAATTTTGATGAGAGAAAAAGTTGTGCAAATATTTTATAAACACACCTCAACTTGATAAGATTAAAGATTTGTTAGGAGAATATATATATATATATGTATGTATAGATGGAAATCTGTGTTGCGTGTGTATTATGTGCTTTTTTTTGCTTACAGGCATAGCACTGGCGAGCTAGTCTAATGAATCTAAACACAATGGCATCGAGTCCAAGATCCAAGGCATGATAAAGGTGCAAAGAGGCAAAAGTTAGGGCAGCATGTGAGATCCATGGACTGGCGAGTCATGGAAGCATGAACTAGAGAGCGATGGATGATTAATTAGGCCGTTACGCGCATTAATTAGCATCATCTGTCAAACGTTATCTCCAACAAATATTTAAGTTTTTTTTAAGATTATGAATACACTTTGCCTTAGAGATTCAGAAAATTTTTGAGAGCTTTCATTTTCAAACAAACAAATCATGTTTTCTTTCTTAAATTCTGTTTATTATTTGTAAATTAAGTAAGAGAAAGAAATCATTCTAGTGCTCTGGTCTTATACTTGTAATCTATGAAAGAGCATCTAGAAAGTGAAGGAAATATTTTATTTTCTAAAGTGTTGTGACTTATATATTTCTCATTTTAAGCGTGTATTTGTTGTGATCATAACTGTGGTGAAATCCTTAGTTGGAGGCATTAGTGGATCGTGAAGAATAGGAAGTGGGCCAAACTCTACATTAAATCTAGACTAAAATTTTCTATCATTATTGTCGAGCCTGATTTTGAAAATCATCCGGTTCATTTCTCCTAACCCGATTCATATTAAACCTAACCCATTTAACATGAATCCTCGATAGGGGTTTAAAAGAATTTTAATTTTGAAAACTTTTTAGAGTCGCACCCGATATAAATCGGGGAAAAATGAAAGCCAGGATTAATGGGTCGGTTAATCCTAACTTAGCCACTAGTCTGCGAAAAGTTTGATTTAAAAATCAAATTTTAAAAATACCAGATATCTGAATTCGGGGGCTAACCTATTAAAACCTAAGGGTTACCACTTTAATTTAAAATTTAGAATTTATCCTTTTCTATGCTAAAAAATTCAAACAAAAATTTATAAAAAAATATTTACAAGTTTAATCCATGCATTTTTATTTTTATGTATTTTTTTTTTATGATTTAATATCAACAAACATTTATATTCTTCCTTTCAAAAAAAAAAAATAATATGTACAAAATGATTATTTCAAATTATCAAAACAAAATATATTTTTTCTAATTTTATTTGTCGCCCCGTAGGTGCCTACGTACTCGCTAATCGAGATCAGACAAAACGTAGTTCTTTTATAAAGAAACTTAGTTTGTTGATCAATTTTATATTTTTTTTAAAATATTATCACTTTAAGTTCTTAAATTTTGAGTTTTTTGAAAACCATTTTGATGATCTATGATCTAATCAATTGAATTTTATTTCATTAAAAAATATATTTTTTTAAGTCCAAAAATCATTTTTTCTAAAGAAAAAACCAATTTATGATAATTCATGGTATATAATGCTACATGAAAATCAATTTTGAAAACTTTGAGTATTATCTTTATAGCGAATTTATAAGATAGTTTGTAAAAACTTAATTAATATCATGATTTTAAAAAAAAAACAATTTTTATCTTTATTATTCAACAACAATTTTGGTTTAAAAAAATCTATTAACAATTTATTATTTTGAAATTCAATAATCTCACATATGTTCAGAACATATTCAAAATATATCATAACAAAATTAAAATACAAAAAAAAACATTCATGCATCAAATATATATTTAAGATCAATCTATATGCAAATACATATTCAAAAATATCAAAAATATCAAAAAATTACTAAAACATGTAAATTTATATTAAAAATAATTATTCTAATTTTTCTTGATTTTTCTGAATTTTTTTGGATTTTTTTACGAATTTTTATTAATTTTTTCCTATTTCCGAAATTAAATATTAATAAATAATTAATAAATATTGCGTGACTAACCTGGACCGTTGGATTTTCTGGATCAGATCTGGAGCGTCTGATTGTAGACTGAATCTGGACCGTAGGATCTGATGGTTTCGATCTGGAGCGTTGATTGCTTTGATCGAATCTGGAGTCTGATCCTCCTTGATCAAATCTGAACCGTAGGATCCTTGATCAATCTGGACCACAGGATCTTCTGATCAAATATGGACCACAGGATCTGCTGACTTTTGACCGACGACCGTTGAGTTGACCGATCACCGTTGACGACGACGACGGGGTTGGATTCGGATTTCGGATACCCGTCGGGTGAAGAGACGACGACGGTAGTTTTCGAGCGTTCGTCGGCTGTTCCTGGTGGTTTTCGAAGGCTGCAACCTTGTCGGCCCGACGTGGATGGGGCTGCTGCGTCCGTTGGTGGTGGTGGTTCACTCCCAGAACCACCAGAAGTGGCGGTTCGTGCGGTGGTTGACGGCGGCGAGGATTAAAAAAAAAAAAATTCGAAAATTTGCAGAACTTCCCAAATGCAAATTCGAGCAATTCTAAACACTATAATCAATCAAAAACACTTCCTAGATGATCCTAACACTCTTTAATTGGATCGAAATCCTCCAAATCATTTCGAATTTGCAAATTTTGCAATTCGAGCACTTTCTACTCTATTTTCAGATCTCGATCGTGTAGTGTATGTTTCGTGAAATTGAATTGTGGTTTCTGCTTGTGGGGTGATCCTATTTATAGATTTCGAAACAATTTGTTGTTTCGAAGCTTTGTAATTGTTCAATTTTAGATTCACGAATCGTTATATTTTTTTAAATAAAAACGATTCAAAATTGGGACTCGATTCGTGATTGTTGGTTCAAATTGATCACGAATATTATGTTTATACATCATAACTCTTCGATTAAGTGTGTTTAATTTGATTAAAGAACACAATTCGACCAATTTTAAGATTTGAAAAATCATGTCCATTCGAATTTTTTCCCAATTTTCATGCCTTAATTGATGTGTCTTTTGGAATGAAATAATGCACGAAATATGTACAGATGTGATGTATCCCATGCCTAGTTTGTGTCTGTACAATTAATTTCGAAAAAACACAAAGATTCGTTGCTCAAATGAGGTCTCAAAGTGGATGAACCGATGTGTCTTTTTGGGAAAAAAAAAAAAATGAACAAAAAAGAGGCAAAATCTGCCTTAGGCTAGATTCGAACTTGGGTCCCCTTGCTTTGTGTCCATGGTCTGATCCGTTAGGCCGTTGGCCTGTGCCTTGGTCATATAGCTAACCCACTAATACTTAAGACTAATAAAATATATATATATTAAGCTTAAATAATTATTTATTTTAATTTTTCTTACATATATTTTATTTATATACTATTATTCATTTAATTATTTTATTCCTCTATATTTTTATTTTTTTCTATTTTCTCTTTTTTATTATACTATTGTATTATTATATTTATATTTTTAATGAACTCATCATGACATTAATTTAATCTAAACTTGAGCCTAATTTTTTAATTGGGCAAAAATTGGGTGTCTACAGCTGCCCCTCTTTGTGGTAAAGTTTGAACAAAACTTTTGCCACAAAGACAAAAGGATAGCCAATTTTTGCTTAATTTCTCCTGTCAATCAAAGAGATTTTTGTCTTGTGCTAAACTATCTGTCGAGTTTAGACATTAAGATTTGCTAGGTCAACTGTCGGGCCTAGGCTTTGGAAAAATGATAGGCCATCTGTCGGGCCTAGACTTGGAAAATGATAGGCCATCTGTCGGGCCTAGATTTGGAAAATGATAGGCCATCTGTCGGGCCTAGATTTGGAAAATGATAGGCCATCTGTAGGGCCTAGATTAAAAAACTGATAGACCGTCTGTCGGGTCTAGATTATAGAAAACTGCTAGGTCATCTGTCGGACCTATGGGCTTTGGTTTGGTCATTTGCCGGACCTATGGGCTTTGGTTTATTGGGGATTTTTGAAACCTTAAAGATTTGGTTTCTTGATCCATTTGGGAGTTCTTGATCTTCCGGGAAACTTGATCTTCTAGGAAAACTTGATCTTCTGATCCACTTGGGGATTTTTATTTTCTTGGAAACTTGACTTGTTGATTCATTTGGGAAAACTTGATCTATCTTGATCCATTTGAGGAAAATTGATCTATCTTGATTTTCTCAGAAACTTGAATTATTGATTCATTTGAGGAAACTTGATCTATCTTGATTCATTTGAGGGAATCTTGATTTTCTTGGAAACTTAACTTGCTGATCCATTTGAGGAAACTTGATCTATCTTGATCCATTTGAGGAAACTTGATCTATCTTGATCCATTTGAGGAAAATTGATCTATCTTGATTTTCTCAGAAACTTGAATTATTGACTCATTTGGGAAAACTTGATCTTTTTTGATTCACTTAAGGACTTTAAACTTCTGATCCTTTGAAGAACTTGATCTTACGTTGTTAACGTGTTTAGGCTTTTCGTTGTCCACATAACCGTGTTCAAAAACCAGTTACCTTGTGCAATATAATTACCAGATAAAATTGCATATATGCATTTTAAGGCCATATGAGATGCTCAAATTACTTTCTAACAGTTTTAGTTTGGGTTTGTTTAAGTGATAGGTTGAGATTTGATCTGGTTTGAGAATTTATGGTTATTTGGTGATGAATGGGATGAGATTTGGTCCGATTTGAGAATTTTTGAAATTTGTTTGAATGATTTAATTAACGGATTGAGATTCGACTTCAGTCAAAGTTTTTGGGAATATCAACTTTGCTTGTAAAAACTAAAAATGAAATCACTGAACACAGAAAATGACAAATTTTATTGATCATTCATAATACATCTTTACAGCATCTGAGTTTACAGGATCCTTTAAATCAGGTCCATCCATTTGGGAAAGAATCAATGCTCCTCCCGACAATACTTTTCTAACTAACATGGTCCTTCATAGTTTGGTGTGAACTTTCCTCTGGAGTCTTGTACATTTGGCAGCATCTTTCTCAAAACCAAATCACCTTCTTGGAAGCTTCTTGGCTTGACCTTCTTGTTGAATGCTTTAGCCATTCTTTGCTGATATAACTGGCCGTGACACATTGCAGTCAGCCTCTTTTCATCTAACAGATTCAACTGTTCAAATCTTTGTTTTATCCACTCAGCTTCATCGAGTTTGGTTTCTACTAATATACGAAGTGATGGAATTTCAACTTCTACAGGTAAAACAGCTTCAGTTCCGTATACCAAGGAATATGGTGTTGCCCCGGTTGATGTTCTTACAGATTTCGATACGCCATTAATGCGAGCGGTAACATTTCATGCCAATCTTTATAGACAATGGTCATCTTCTCAATAATTCTCTTGATGTTCTTATTGGCGGCTTCAACTGCCCCATTCATCTGTGGCCGATACGGAGTAGAATTCCGATGCTTGATCTTGAATTGCTGACACAAATTTGTTACTTCTTTGTTGTTCAAATTCGTACCATTATCAGTGATGATACTTTCCGGAGTTCCATATCTAGTGATGATGTCTCTTTTGATAAACCGCACAACCACGGACTTCGTTACACTTGCATAGGAAGCGGCTTCTACCCATTTAGTGAAGTAATCGATTGCAACCAATATGAACCGATGACCGTTTGAAGCTTTAGGTGAAATTGGCCCAATAACATCTATCCCCCATGTTGAGAAAGGCCATGGGGTTGACATTAACTGTAATTCTTTTGGAGGGGCACTTATCTTGTTTGCATAGATCTGGCATAAATGACAAGATCTCACATGTTTGATACAGTCTGATTCCATAGTTAACCAAAAGTATCCTAATCTCATAATCTTTTTGGCTAACATGTAACCACTCATATGAGGACCACAAATTCCTTCGTGAACTTCTTCCATGAGCTTCTGGGCCTCTTTTTCATCTACACATCTTAACAAAGTCGTGTCGAATGATCTTCTGTATAAAGTATTTCCACTTAGCAAAAAATGACTGGCCAAACGCCTCAGTGACTTCTGATCTCTCTTGGTAGCACCTTCAGGATAATTACCCGTTTGCAAAAGAACTTTAATATCTTGGAACCAGGGTTCATCTGATTCGATCATGGCAGAATGCGGGTTCACTTCTCACCCGGACTTGCAAAGGTTGGATTCTTGCTCCTTCAGTAAACTGAATTAATGAGGCCAAAGTGGCCAGAGCATCAGCAAACTGATTTTGAGTTCTTGGCACATATACAAAGGAGATTTCCCTGAATCTTTCTATCAATTCTGCCAAGTGATTATGATAAGGAATCAACTTGGGATCCTTTGTTTTAAAATCTCCTCGAGTTTGAAAAATAATAAGTGATGAATCTCCAAAAACTTCGAGCTCTTGAATTTCCATTTGGATTGCCATCTCTAAACCCAAAATGCATGCTTCATATTCTGCTATATTATTTGTATAAGGGAACATTAATCTGGCCGCTGTTGGGTATTGATTTCCTTCAGGTGAAATTAGGACTGCCCCTATTCCACATCCATATACATTAGCTGCTCCGTCAAAATACAATTTCCAATTCGGCATTCTTTCATCTTCCGTTTGTGTTACCCGAATCCCTTCATCGGGGAATTGATCTTGTTCCTTTAGTTCCTCATCAACCGGGCTTTCAGCGAGTTGATCAGCCAAGGCTTGTCCTTTAATTGAATTTTGTCTAACATAGGTAATATCAAACTCAGACAGCAACATTTGCCATTTTGAAATTCGACCGACCAAGGCGGGCTTATTTGCCAGATACCTCAAAGGATCATGCTTTGTAATTAACTCGATTGAGTAGAAGAGCGTGTATTGCCTGAGTCTATGCATAGTCCATACTAATGCACAGCAAGTTCTTTCTATCTCTGAGTACTTTTGCTCTCCATTCGAGAATTTTTTGCTCAAGTAATAAATAGCTCTTTCTTTTCCATTTTCATCTTTTTGCCCGAGTACACAACCCATGGATTCCGAAAAAATTGTCAAGTATAAGAACAAAGGCTTTTCGGGTACTGGAGTGATCAAAACTGGGGGATTTGTCAGATACTGTTTAATTCGGTTAAAGGCTTCTTCACATTCTTCATTCCATTCAATTTGGGCATTTTTTCTCAACAATTTAAATAGTGGTTGACATTTATCCGTCAACTGGGAAATGAATCGAGCAATGTAATTTAGTCTCCCCAAAAGACCTCTAATTTCTTTCAAAGTTGTTGGGGGAGGTAATTCTGAATTGCTTTGACCTTATCAGGATCAATTTCTATTCCTCTTTGACTGATCACAAATCCCAATAGTTTCCCAGAAGTTACTCCAAAAATGCATTTTTCTGGGTTTAATTTTAATTGAAACTTTCTCAATCTTTCAAAAAGTTTCCTTAATACTTCTACATGATCTTCTCCTTCTTTTGATTTGGCAATCATGTCATCAACATATACTTCCACCTCTCTATGCATCATGTCATGCAATATGGTTGCATTGCTCGCTGATAAGTTGCTCCGGCATTCTTGAGACCAAATGGCATGACCTTATAGCAAAAAGTTCCCCAGGCTGTGACAAATGTGGTTTTGACTTTGTCCTCTTCGGCCATCAATATTTGATTGTATCCCGAAAATCCATCCATAAATGAGAATAGATGGTTTCCAGCTGTATTGTCTACCAAGACATCAATATGTGGCAACGGGAAATTATCTTTTGGGGTCGCTTGATTCAAGTCTCTAAAGTCCACACAGATTCTAAGTTTCCCATTTTTCTTAAGTACTGGTACTATGTTTGATACCCAATCTGAGTAATCCGAAACTTCAATGAATCCAACTTCGAGTAATTTTGACCTCATCTTTAATTTTAAGTAGCAAATCGGGTCTAAATCGCCTTAGTTTTTGCTTCTTAGGCTTAATGCCTTCTTTGGTTGGCAATTTATGGACCACAATTGACGGATCTAAACCGGGCATATCACTATATGACCATGCAAAAACATCCAAATACTCTGCTAGTAACTTAATCAAACCCTGTGTTGTGTCTTCTGGCAATTTACCCCCAATTCTCAAATTCCTAGGATCTTCACTTGTTCCCAAATTAACCAATTTAGTGGGTTCAGGGGTTTCAATCCTTTCATGATCAAAGTTTTGCCAATTTTCTTGTGTTTTCAATTGATAATCGATATCATCTTCAACGACTAACCCAGTAGGGTTGGAGGTGATATCGATATTTTCAGTATTTACAGACGCGAGATATCCCGGAACTCATTACAAAAGTCGATCTGGTAGAATATGAATGGGGAAAGAATAAGAATATGGAAAAACACAAAAGAATTTTATTAAATTTGAAATGGTGTTTAAGTACACTTATTTGAGCAACACATAAAGCAGAAAAATACAAAACGCAATCTAATATCGGTCCTTACTTAAAACTAGCACAAGGTATGGAAAACCAATTCTTCAAAGCTATCTTCTTGGGTGGATCATCTTCCTTGGAGTCATCTGTCTCCTGGACATGATGAGGCTTTGGAAAGGAGCTTCTGATGTGCGGAATCTCGATGTCTGGATCATATTCTTTATTAAGTTTCCTTGTTCTCATCTTATTCTTCATGTCTGCTACCTCTGTTTGAGTAGGAGAATATCCTAGGCCAAAAGTTCCTATCTGAGCTTCTTTTTCTTCATTTATTACACAGACTTCTTCAAATTTGGAGTCCGAAGTCTTCTTCTTCCCTTTTCCAATATGGAATAGCCGTTTCTTGATAGATGGCATAATCTTGTTCTCCCATAACGGTAACAAGTTGGCCATTTGCTACAAATTTAACCCTCTGGTGCAAGCTTGAGGGTATTGCTCTTGCTGCATGAATCCATGGCCTTCCAAGCAACAAATTAAATGTTCTTGGGATATCTATTACTTGAAAAGGAATTAGGAAAGTTTGAGGCCCAATAGTGACCTCTAATTCCACTTCTCCAATTATTTCCTTCTTTGATCCATCAAATGCTCGTACTACAGTAGGACTTGGCTTGATATTTGACGGGTCTACTTCCAACAAATTCAGAGTAGCCAGGGGGCATACATTCAGAGAAGATCCATTGTCAATAAGCACTCGGGAGACGATTCTACCATTGCTTTTGACAACAATAAAAAGAGCTTTATTATGTTGGCCACCTTCCTCTTCTAATTCTTCAGATGAGAAGCTAATTTGCTCATTTGCAAAGACAGAATTAATGATTGTTCCAAGGTTTTTTCTGTCACATTCTCTGGAACTTTTACTTCTTTGAGAACCTTGAACAAGGCCTCACGGTGAATATCAGAGCTAATTAACAAACCCATGAGTGATATTTGGGCTGGTGTCTTGACTAGTTGTTCAACTACTTTGAATTCACTTGCCTTCATGAGTTTAGCCAATATTGCTTTCTCATCTTCCTTCTTTTCTTCATCATTCGGCGGCGGCGATGAATCCATGGTCACCTTCTTTGCAGTTGGTTCATAAAGTCTTCCCGAACGGTAAGCCCGCCAATCATAGAAGCGTGATTAACTGTCTGGTAATCAAATGGGGCAGCTTTGTAATCCTTTACAGCAATTGGGATTTGAAAAGTATAACTTCTAGGCTTCGAGACAGTTGCCTCTTTGTTCATCTCAAATTTGATTAACTTCGGTTCACATGTGATCATGCCAACAAATTTTTCTTCTTTCTCTGGTACAGGCTTTTCTTCATCTTCAGGTACAGGCTTTTCTTCATCTTCAGACTCTGATCCCCATCCAGTGGGAGGAGCATCGGCATATACGCGTGGTTCAAACCAATAGTCAACCAGATATTGGTACTTTCCATCATCTCCTAGAGTTCCGACAGTTGGGTCTCCAGCTTGGTATCTTGCCCATAATTCTGCCTGTGTGCTTGACTTTCTTGGCTTTGGGACCAGCATTTCCATGATATCTTCTTTCTTTATGATTCCATTTTGCAACAAGTTGTAAATGGCTGGTCTGGTTTTTGCGATCTCTCAGATTGATATAGGGTAAATGCCCCATTTGGCGGAGATTCCATGCCACTTGTTCTATGGTGATAGGCAATTCATCCAAGTTGACTTCTGGGTCCGGCGCTTCGGCAGTGATCATATTAATAACCGACCCATGATTTGGCAATGGATTAGTAGAAACATTTGGAGGCTCACAAAGTCTAATTGGATGGTCTTTGCATCAATAAGATCTTGAATCTTATGTTTGAGTCTCCAACAATAATCAGTGGAGTGCCCGATTTGCCCCATGTGATATTCACATTTTAAATCAGGGTTGTAGTTCTTGGGCTTATAATCATCTCTGGGTACTTCAAAGCCAATCAGATTATCGGCTCTCAATTTAGCCCACACTTGGCTGAGTGGAACCGGTATTGGAGTAAAATTGCGTCGGTTAGGCCTTGATTGTTGATTCGAAACAACCCTTTGTTGACTTTGACCTTGATTGGTCGGCAGGACTATGGATTTAGTAGGGTTTGCTGGACTTGAGATATTGACCATACCGACAGTCGAATCCTTTCCTTTGTACGTGACATTTTTAGGTGCTGTATATTTCTTTTCTACTTGTAGCTTTCCGGCTGAGATAGCATTCTCAATTCTGCATCCGGCTACTACCACTCTGAAAAACTTGCTGACGCATGCCCTATGAGATGAGAAAAGAATGGCTCTTCTAGTGTGTTGATGAAAGTAAAAGTGAGATCCTTTTCAGGCATTGGATTGGTGATTCTTGCAGCTAAAGCTCTCCATCGCTGAGCATATTCCTTGAAAGCTTCATTTTCTTCTTCTTCATAGTACTCAAATCCCAGACCGAGGGTGCCATTTCGATATTGAACTTGTATTGGTTGAAAAATGCCCTGGCTAATTTATCCCAAGTATCAATTTCTTGTGAGTCCAATTGGGCATACCAGGCTAATGCTGGACCAGTAAGGCTATCTTGAAAGGTCTGTACCATCAGTTTATCAAATTTGGCATACTGCCCCATACGTCGTACATATAATCTTGTGTGCATGTTAGGACAGCCAGTTCCATCATATTTTTCGAACTCGGGTGCCTTAAATTTTTCAGGAAAAGCACCTTCCTCAAATTGTGGCAGCTTAAAATCGCAGTCTGATCAAAGCCGTCAAATGCCTTCATCTTTTCAAACAGTTTCTTCTCCATGTCTCTGGCTTGGGCTTCAAGTTCTTTCTTTAGCTCGGACATATTGAACTCAGTGTGGGAATCATCAACGTTGACTGGTTGCTGCATGACTTCTTTTCCTTTCTGTTCCCCGGAAGATTCTTCAGATGCTATAGGGGTCTTGGACTGGGTAACATTCTGAGTAAGGGTCTGCATTTGTTCGGTAATTCTAAGCAGGGTTTGTTCCATGGCATTGAGTCTCTGTTCAGTGGTCTGATCAGGGGTAGTGTTCCCGGTACTAGCCATCTTTGCTCGTGATCTAGTATAAATGGGACTTCTAACTGGTTTGGAAGCTATCTTTCAGGATTTTGGATTCGCTAGACTTGATTCGTAACTGGAAAGAAGAAGTAAGAAGATAAGAATACTAACATACAAACACAAGGATGCAAATGAATGCAAATGGGGATAATGACCATCAAATTTTGATAAACACATTTATTGGAGTTGTAATAATTCAAAAACAATCTTTCATACAAAGTTAAATTACTATACTAAAAGTTCAAGAACCTTAATTGCTAAAACTAAACTCAGACTTCTAAACTAGTCTTCTAGTCTTGGCAGGGCAGATGATTTGATCCTCAAGTAGTTGAGTCCTTTTTCGAGCTTTCTTCAATTCATCCTCTAACAGTGCAATCCTATTGTGAGCTTTTTCCAAGCGGTCAATCATCTCTCTATCTCTTTGCATGTAATCCCGATGACAGACTTCAAGCCGAGCTGAAACCATTTCCATGTAAGCAATCATTTCAGGATCAGGTTCAGGTGGTGCTGGTTCAAGAATGTTAGGAGCTTCATATTGGATGTCCTTATTCTTCTTCATTTGATTGGCTATGTACCACCTGGTTGCTCTATAATCCCGAGTCACTTTATTTTCTGGCTCGACTTCGAAAACTGGCTTGATTTCTCTATCATCCCAGATGGCTTTTATTTGGTTTACCTTGGACTGCTTGCTATCTGAGTCATGGTTGGATCCATATAGTCGAGAATAACTCGTCCCAACTCTGGCTTGACAGTAATGTCTTGTAGCATGCCATATTGTCGGATAACACTTGAGGGGTAATAGCCTGTACAGCCAGTGATTCCAATGAGAGGCACAGTTAGGTATTTCTTGCAACTTAAGATAGCAACGGGACACTTAAACCAACGGGCTTGCCACATAAAGTCTTCAGGTCTCATGTCTTCAAATATTGCAAGTATAGACCAGAAAGGCTCATTGTCTTCCATATGGACCCGTTCAGCAAAAGACTGGATGAGATCATAATTCGGGCGGATAAGGGACCCATTAGCTAGATCTTTTCCGTAGTACTTGGTGTGACTAGCGAACCAAACCATCAACAGATGCATGCTTGCCTTGAAACTGCCCCTGCCCTTAGACTTGATGTGATTCAAACTTCTGATTTGTTCTGCTAGAAGGGCGGGAACATATGATTTGCCAGTTAGATATTGTGCTACAAGCTCGATGACTCGGAAGTGAATGAACAGGTTCCCATGTGGAAAGAGTATGGTAGCAAAAGCAGCCACTATGAAAGCATTAACCCGATTTTCATCCAGGTCACAACTGATACTGTAAAGGAATCTCGGTTGCTTATGTAATTGTCAAAGTTTCCAAACCAATCCATCAAAGTAGTTAATCGGATGGAGAATTCATTGCAACCCTTCATGGCTTCAATTACTGCTTCTCTTTTTAATCCCAAAAATTCTGAAATGATGCGGATCGGACTTTGAGTAAGGCTTGGTACATAGATCCCTTCGGAAGTGGGTGGGGCTTGAAGCAACCTAGCATATTCTTCAATGGTAGGACTTAGCACGTGTTGACCTAGACGGAATGCCACTTCATTGGGTTCCCAAGATGAACAAGGGCTCGAAACATGGTAAATGGAACTTGGACTTTAGGTAAATTGAGGATCGGGCCCAACCTATCCTTAATGAATGATTGTTGATCGGGGTCAAAACTGACCAACCATCGGTCCAGTAACAGCATTGGATCCTTGAAAGTCTCTACTCGGGGTTCCTTGATGAGACGAGCCCATAGGCTATCGCTACTGTCCGAACTCGAGGAAATCATTTCCTGAGGATTTATAAAGACCCTATTAGGAGACAAATCCTAAATTTTAAAAATTTTTTTAAAAAAAAATTTACAACTCCATTTTTTTGAAAAAAATTGGTCAAATCCCATGAATGAATGCATGATTTGGTAAGGTTCTATAGGTTCCCCGGTCTAGCAAATCATAAGGCTAAACCGGAGTGGGAGTCTTTTCTTGATCTAGAGGGTGGAAACCACAGCCCCCGGACCTTACTTCGAACTCCTCGCTTAGGCTCTTAAGACGGCCTGGGTTCGACCGTATCTAGCACACATTGTGTGCATACATGCAAATGCATATGCAAGTGAAATGAACTAATTTAAAATCTAAATTACAGACATATATACAAAACACATACAAACATATAATTACACAATATACAAAAATAAAGGATAAATTTTAAATTTTAAACTTAAGTGGCTAGCCCTCTTTTTTTAAAAAAATAAGCGAGTCCCCAGTGGAGTCGCCAAGCTGTCGAGCCTGGATTTTGAAAATCATCCGGTTCATTTCTCCTAACCCGATTCATATTAAACCCTAACCCATTTAACATGAATCCTCGACTAGGGGTTAAAAGAAATTTAATTTTTGAAAAATTTTTAGAGTCGCCACCCGATATAAATCGGGAAAAAATGAAAGCCAGGATTAATGGGTCGGTTAATCCTAACTTAGCCACTAGTCTGCGAAAAGTTTGATTTAAAAATCAAATTTTTAAAAAATACCAGATATCTGAGTTCGGGGGCTAACCTATTAAAACCTAAGCGGTTACCACTTTAAATTTAAAATTTAGAATTTATCCTTTTCTATACTAAAAAATTCAAACAAAACATTTATAAAACAAATATCTACAAGTTTAATCATGCATTTTTATTTTTATGTATTTTTTTAGGATTTAAATATCAACAAACATTTGTATTTTCCTTTTAAAAAAAAAAAATATGTACAAAATGATTATTTCAAACTATCAAAACAAAATATATTTTTTCTAATTTTATTGTCGCCCCGTAGGTGCCTACGTACTCGCTAATCGAGATCAGACAAAACGTAGTTCTTTTATAAAGAACTTAGTTTGTTGATCAATTTTATATTTTTAAAATATTCTCACTTTAAGTTTATTAAATTTTGAATTTTTATGAAAACTAATTTTGATGATCCTATGATCTAATCAATTGAATTTTATTTCATAAAAAATATATTTTTCTAAGTCCAAAAATCATTTTTTCTAAAAAAAAACCAATTTATGATAATTCATGGCTAATTTAATGCTACATGAAAATCAATTTTGAAAACTTTGAGTATTATCTTTATAGCAAATTTATAAAGATAATTTTGATAAAAACTTAATTAATATCATGATTTTAAAAAAAAAACAATTTTTATCTTTATTATTCAACAACAATTTTGGTTTAAAAAATCTATTAACAATTTATTATTTTTCAAAATTCAATAATCATCACATATGTTCAGAACATATTCAAAATATATCATAACAAAATTAAAATACAAAAACAAAACATCTCATGCATCAAATATATATTTAAAGATCAATCTATATGCAAATACATATTCAAAAATATCCAAAAATATCAAAAATTGCTAAAACATGTAAATTTATATTAAAAATAATTATTCTAATTTTTCTGGATTTTTCTGAATTTTTCTGGATTTTTTACGAATTTTTATTAATTTTTTCCTATTTTCCGAAATTAAATATATAATAAATAATTTAATAATACAGACTAACCTGGACCGTTGGATCTTCTCGGATCAGATCTGGAGCGTCTGATCTGTAGACTGAATCTGGACCGCAGGATCTGATGACTTTCGATCTGGAGCGTTGATTGCTTTGATCGAATCTGGACCGTCTGATCCTCTGATCAAATCTGAACCGTAGGATCCTCTGATCAAATCTGGACCACAGGATCTTCTGATCAAATCTGGACCACAGGATCTGCTGACTTTTGACCGACGACCGTTGACCGATCACCGTTGACCGACGACCGACCGGGTTGGATTCGGATTTCGGGTCGGATTTCGGTGCTCCGTCGGGTGAAGAAGACGATCACGGTGGTTTTCGAGCGTTCCTCGGTTCCTGGTGGTTTTCGAAGCTAACCTTGTCGGCCCGACGTGGATTGGGGTGCTGCAGCTGGTGGTGGTGGTTCACTCCCAGAACCACCAGAAGTGGCGGTTCGTGTGGTGGTGCGGCGGCGAGGGTTTAAAAAAAATTCGAAAATTTGCAGAACTTCCAAATGCAAATTCGAGCAATTCTAAACACTATAATCAATCAAGAACACTTCCTAGATGATCCTAACACTCTTTAATTGGATCGAAATCCTCCAATCACTTCGAATTTGCAAATTTTGCAATTCGAACACTTTTCTCTCTATTTTCAGATCTCGATCGTGTAGTGTTTTTGTGAAATTGAATTGTGCTTTCTGCTTGGGGGTGATCCTATTTATAGATTTCGAAACAATTTGTCATTTCGAAGCTTCGTACTTGTTCAATTTTACAATCACGAATCGTTATATTTTTTTAAATAAAAACGATTCAAAATTGGGACTCGATTCGTGATTGTTGGTTCAAATTGATCACGAATCTTATGTTTACATCACAACTCTTCGATTAAGTGTGTTTAATTTGATTAAAGAACACAATTCGGCCAATTTTAAGATTTGAAAAATCATGTCCATTCGAATTTTTTCAATTTTCATGCCTTAATTAATGTGTCTTTTGGAATGAAATAATGCACGAATTGTGATGTGATGTATCCCATGCCTAGTTTGTCTGTACAATCAATTTCGAAAAAACACAAAGATTCGTTGCTCAAATGAGGTCTCAAAGTGGATGAACCGATGTGTCTTTTGGGAAAAAAAATGAACAAAAAAGAGGCAAAATCTGCCTTAGGCTAGATTCGAACTTGGGTCCCCTTGCTTTGTGTCCATGGTCTGATCCGTTAGGCCGTTGGCCTGTGCCTTGGTCATATAGCTAACCCACTAATACTTAAGACTAATAAAATATATATTATATTAAGCTTAAATAATTATTTATTTTAATTTTTCTTACATATATTTTATTTATATTACTATTATTCATTTAATTATTTTATTCCTCTATATTTTTTATTTTTTTTCTATTTTCTCTTTTTTATTATACTATTGTTTATTATTTTTATTATTATATTTTATATTTTTAATGAACTCAATCATGACATTAATTTAATCTAAACTTGAGCCTAATTTTTTAATTGGGCAAAAATTGGGTGTCTACAATTATCTTTTTTATATTCCATATCATAATTTGCTATTGTATTATGTGTTGCTATTAAAGTTAAATTTGATCAATTGCATAGAAATTTATTATTTGTGCATTTTAGGTTAAATATCAATTCAACCCCAACCCCACCTACCTACCCCCCTTTCCTCATCCCTCTTGAGTATTCTTTAGTGTGTTTTCAAATAAGAGTGAGGATTTTAGGGATTGCTATCGAAGAATGAGTTGAGAAATATCAATGAGTCCAAATACTTTATATATGTTGTAATTCAAGTTAGAGTATTCTAGCAATTGGATTAAGTCAAGTCAACGATTCAAGTAATATTTTTTCCTTATGGTTGTCCGGGGTAGAAGCATAAATGAACTAATGATTTGACTTTAAATTTGTTTGTTTCTTGTGTGTCACTACTAGGTAATAGGTAGGGAGTATCCACGCTATTATTGTAGCATCCCAATGATTCATGTGTAATGGTGTCCTAAGTGGAGTCGTGTATAAATGATCCAGGTATATCTAAGCATTCGATTTTTGGAATATTAGAGAGTACCCAACATTTAGTTTTAAACATATGGATATTAAAGAATACCTAACATCATATATACGTATTACTATATTTACATGTGGTGGGATATTGAATTATCCCCATGTTGTCTACACAACTTAAATGAAAGATAATAAGATGTTAATTGTTGCAATAGTACTAGGTTTGTACATGAATGTATGCTAGTTGAATCATGTGTGTGTGTTTATGATATACCATATTAGACTTTGGCTTACTCTTTTCCTTCTTCACGTATAGGTACTGTGTTGTAGTTTTCAAAGTAAACATGGTAACTTACTAGTGGATTTTGGAGGGGTAACACTATGTGTAGTATATGTCAAGAAGACCAATAATATGCAATAGTGGGAGAATTAATAACTTTAGTTTATAAGTGGTTTAATGTGTCCTTATTTGAGTTTAAATCCTTTGGTTAGTTAGGATGTGTCTTGATTATTTAAAATTGTTGGAAGACCCCATAGTCACTAGTGTTATATGTTTCATTACATATGCAATTGTTACACTTGCGGATTCTGTGTAGATGTAATTAAGTGTGTTTGGTCTTATTAATGAATTTAGAGATGATTTAGCAAGTTTTGAGCTTGAGCATATCCATACTCAATATGGATACGTTCTAGATTATAAACATCTCTAAATTTAGGGTATTATAGTGGGTGGAACATTATATGTTTGAGGATATGTTTGAGAGATAAAAGATACAAATGTCCTTAGATATTTTAACATATGTGTAGAAGAGGTGAGGGTAATTTAGGAATTGAGCCTAGCCAATGGAAATTATCTTAAGTTTTCTAAAATATCCTTAGATGACAAAACAAGGTTTTTAAAACTAAATGAGGTAATTTATGTAATCCCTTGAGATTTCACTGTTCCCATTGGTAATTGGTAATGTGGATAAAAAGGGCTCTAAATAATCTATAAAAGGCTTCAATTTGTAATATCTTGTTCCACTCAGCTGCCTTGTAAGACTAGAGATGTTAATCTAAGTAATAAGGCAATATAAGACCTAAATAACATTTATAGAAGCTATTGTATTGTAAGGACCTGTGTACAACACCTATAAAAATAGATGAATTCGAGTCCCCAACCACATATAACCTGTAGTATTATATGAAGGTTGTCCTAAAAGAAGGGTTTGAAGAATTGTTTTTGTCTAAATTTTATAAGAACGAATGTGAGAACTATAGATTTTTTTTTAAGTTCTAAGAAAAACATACATCATTATCATCACATATCAAAGAGATAAAACTTAAATATACATAACTAAGCATATATATATTACAAACAAAGGCTAATGACAAGACTTAAACAAAAGATATAAAGATAAACAAAGCTCCAATAATAATACATATCTTCCAAAAGATAGTTTATCCTAATCTATTACAAAAAGGAATCCATGTAGTACATAGCCAACTTAATCTTCCCAACTATCAAGAAAATCTTCAAAATTAGTCCCATAACCCATGTTAGCATAAAACTCATCGTCTTGGGATCCTGTAAAGATAAAATAATGAGCCAAAGGCCCAGTACCTGTAAACCCCCAAATTTTCGGAATCGGTTTAGCACAAAACCCTAAACTGGAAGTCAAACGAAACCCTAAAGGTCGACGAAACCCTAGTTTACCGTACCAAACTAAATCCGGCATTGCCGTTTTCTTTGGCCCTGAAAAACGAAGTTGGGATTATTAGCTAGAATAGTTCGTAATAAGCATAGGTTTATAAAAATTTCAGTTTCGCGAAATTCGGGTGTCCTTCGAACCCAATCGGACACAGTTCTCGAAAAACATGTCCGGAAGCCCAGAATAGTAAAAATTCCGAATACAAACCGTTAAGACTCGTAAAAATATAAGTTTCCAAAAATATCAATTTTCCATAATTTTTCGATAAGTAAAAATTAACAGATAAAGCTATTATACGCATATTTTCTTACTACCCACGTACTTTAATTGTCATATCTACTTACATTACACTATTCATTACTATTCTACACTATTATTTTATCTCTACTTTTTCTTAACAACTATTCTTACACTCTACATAACCTATAATCTTAACTTTTTAACCTTTCCTATAACTTTATTTCACATTTACCTTACACAATTACATCCTTCATCTATCAAAAGTCAACAAAATAAAATCACTTCTTCCCCCCTCACACCATATGGCCGCGCTACCCCCCCCCCCACCCCCCCCCCCCCCCCCCCCCCCCCCCCCCCCCACATGCCCTCAATTTGTTTTCAATTTACTTTATTTTAATCACTCAAAAATCACTCCTCAATTTCCTATAAATACCCCCTTCTCTTCACTTCTTTCACACATTCACTACCCACAAATTCTTACAAAAGCTCTCCCTAAATTCTCCTCTCAAAACTCTCTCAAAATAATTCCTCAACAACTTCCACCACAACAAAAAACTCATAACCACATAACCATATCAAAGTCTTCTTTAGGTAACCCCTTTTTTTTTATTTTCTTCTTCATGTCATGTAACTTTACATGACCATAGTGTGAGTTTCCAAAGACTACAAGTTATGGAAACTACATTATGTTCATGTATTGTTCTTGTTCGTGCCAATCCATTTATGTTCATGTTGTTTTATTATTGTTAATATATTATTATCTATATATACATATTCTTTAGAGCATATAAGCTCACTTGCAATTTATTTATTTCATGCAAAGCAATTTATTTACTTTTCCATTGCAATTTATTCATTTAATTCCTTGTTGAATTAAGACTAGTCTCTAGTCTTAGACTTGTCCTCATCAAGTCAAAACAAGTTTTTCTTGCTTTTATTTTATGGGACTAGTTTTACTTCTTAGTCCCGGAGCCTTGAAAAAGCTAAGACTCCAATACTTGATTTTAATTAATTTTGTTTTATATTGTTTTGTTTACTATTATAATCATGTTCATTAAGATTGTTGTCCAAAAATTTTAACTTCTAAAGATAATTAAACAAAAGAAGGATTTTGTCACTTAGAAATAAGTTATGTAAAGAGTAAAATCTATAAGATAACAAAAATAAACTCATCCTTTCAAGTTACAAAAGAGCTCACTATAATTATAGAAACTATTTTTACTTAAAAAGCTACTTAAAAATCTTTATTATCCACCTTGTTTCTCAAAAGAAAAATTTTGTTCAACAAAAATGGTTCTTTTTATAAAAAAAATTAATAAATAAGATAAATGACTAAGGAATTTTCAAGTAAAGACCTTTACAAACAAATGGGCAAAGAACATCTATGGTTTGAAAACAAAATAATTCCTTTTTACAAGAGGAAGTCATAAGATTATAGAAACTAGTTTTTCTACAAAAAGGTTCTTAATTGTCCCATATTGTTTTATGAAGAAAACAAATTTTCATGCATGGATGATTTTATGAAAACATAAGATATGAGAAAAGAATGAGAAATTTCAAGTAAAGATTTTTGCAAAACAAATAAACAAAGAAATTTGCACAAGAAAAAAAATAAATATGAAGAATAGCATATTTCCTAAAAGACTTCAAAATAGTATTGGTATAACTTAGAAAGTAGGAAATTTTTATTCTCAAAAGTTACTTAGGAAAAGATAAATAAAACCAACATAAAACGTTTTTAGAAAACAAAGAAAGCAAGGTATTCATTTCAAAGGAATTTACAAAAAAAAAAAAAACAATCTCCGAAAAGCTTCAACCCGACATTGTGTTACCTACGAAAAATAATTGGACAACAAAGACACTTGAGCATGCTTATAAGTTATATAGTTTATAAAAAAAGAATTTTCAACTATATAGATAACTAAGTATTTATCAAGCAAAATCTGATTTCTTGAACCAAGGTTGTTTTTACTTGGAAATCCGTGGTGAATTTTGTCGCCACCTTTTCGGAGCCTATACGGCTTTATTTGTTGAAAGTAATTTTAGAAATGGGTAGATCTTTTTCGAGTAGGTAGAAATCGGTATAATATGCGCGATCCGAGTTAAATGACCAAGTTATGACCATTTTAAGTTGGAACATTCTTTATAACGAACTTTAACGTTCTTTTGACATTGTTTGTCAAAAATCAAGAAAAACATCAAGAAATACTTATATTGGGGATTTTTCTTTGGCTAGGTGACCCCGAGGACAAATTTCTTTACCCCGAGAATTATTACGATAAGTAGAGTGTGTGAACGACTCAATCCGCTTAGAAGAATAGACAATAATGGCATCGTGAGTTTTAATTTCCATTAAATGCTATACTTGTTGTGCTTGTAAATTAGTTGCATTAGAGTTTAGGGAAAGATAAACCGATATGTAATGTAAGTAATTCTTTGAAAGAATTTTTAAGATATCGAAACCATAATTATTTTAAATGATTGTTTTAGTTATAGTATTGATTTGTATGAAAATCCTTGATCGCCTTAAATTAAATAATTATGCTATGACCTTATAAATTAATGAACTCATGCATACCACGAAGTGAGTCACATTTCATGTTGGGTTATTATCCTTGGGTGAGAAGGATAGTAAGCTCATGTCGAAAGCAACACTTGGCGGGAGATCCAAAAGCGATTGCTTGGCGGCTTAATGAAATATGCTTGGCGGTGGATCCGAAAGCAAGGTCAATCAAGTAGATTCGGAATGCTTGGCGATGAGTGCTCGCGAGCATGAAAACTTTTTATTTAAAACTACTTGAATTGAGGTTATGTATCACCAAACCCCGAATGGAAGGCGCAAATCCATTCAACATATAGTTCCCGGAAAACTATATGCTTGTTTGGCCACGTGCTTGTGCATTACATTTGTTTGATTAAATCGACTTGTTTGAATCTTATTACAAGAAGTTATTTATGGAAATAGTTCTCACTAAGCATTTAGCTTATACCCCAATAGATATCTTTTGCAGTTCCCTTACTTATGGCTAAGGCCACGAGGACCCTGCGGGCAGGTAATCTCTTTTGGATAATAGATAAAAGTGAAGCATTAGTATTAATGTGCCAATATCCATGTATCAGATTAGTTATCAAATGAAATGTCCCTAAGTTCGTAAAGCCATGATTATTATGAAATCCTCTTTTCTTAAATCTGTTATTTATATCCTCATAAACTTCATAATCCCATATATGGTCAGCTAAAGTTGTGAAAGTACGCCTTACACTTAATATAAAAGCTTTTGAGAATGGCCAAGGTTGTCATACTTAAGCTTTAATATTGAGTGTGGCGGACTGTCACGTTTAGCGTACCCATTGAGGCGTGACAGTACCCAAGCAACGAATAACAACCTCGACGCTCAGGGGGTTGACATAAGTTGTTTGGGGACTCATATCTCCTAGATGATATATCTAAAAACGAAAAATAGTCTCATCTAAGGTTCTCAGCCGTTTATCATCTTCACTTATCTCAGTCCATAACATTACCCAATTCAAGTCTTGAAACATCGAATTAAATCATGTTACTTCATCCTAAGCTTAAGTAAATGTTATACCAATACTAAAACCCCATCGACTACCCGCCGTACCACTTATAAAAGTCATTGCATGATGACAAAGGTGGCCTAAGCACCTAAAACTATCATGTCATTGCATCATGATAGGGTGCCGCTCACTGAACTGGATTTAACAGCGTAATAGACAGCCAATTCAAACATAGTTTAAGTTTTCATAAATTAGAGTAAATTTAATTATGTCTATCCTAAGCAAGAAATAAGCATGTTACTATGTACCTGAGATATTCTCAAACAAAGAAGGTGTAACTAGTCCTGAAGGTGACAGAGAATCTGATAAAAGAGATTAAATTAATAAAACTTTAACACTAATTCAAAACAAGAACTCGCACTTGCACAAAGTTCAATTCCAAACAAAGTTCACACAAAACGTAACATGTATTCCCACACATACGTAGCTTAACATATACCATAAGTTCATTTAAATCATGCTTGATTATATTAATTAATTAGCACAACACATCACTTTTCACTTATCTATCTCAATTTGGCTCAAAAAGATTCATTTCCTAAGCAATTACACATTTAACAAGGAAACATAAGTTTTTAACCTTTTTTGAAAATTGTATAAATGAAGTTGGGGTCTGAATTGTGTTTGATGAGGATTGAAAGTGTGCAAAAGCTGCAATTTTCAAATGAAAACAGGGGAATCACGTTTCAAAATTTTCCTACTTGTACACTACCCCTACACGGGTCTTGTACATGTACTCGTGACTCCAGAAAATCAAATTTCTACATACACTACCCCTACATGAGTCATGTACATTTACTCGTGCCTTCACGACTCGTGACTCCATAGAATCAAATTTCTATATACACTACCCCTACACGGGTCATGTACATTTACTAGTGACTCCATAGAATCAAATTTCTACATACACTACCCCTACACGGGTCATGTAGCCTTCCTCTATTTCGCAGCCTATCATATTTTAATCGTAACTTTTTCATCCGATCTCCGATTAAGGTGATTCAAGTTTTGTTGGAAAGCTTGAAAAAAGATATACAACTTTTATGTTTTAATTTGTTACTAATTTCAAAAGTATCAATGCTTAAATTTTTTTCTATTTCATAACATCACTATCCTATACTTCAATCATACAACTACTTCAAGTTACATATCTAACACACTACAAGCTCTTCTAGCACAAAAATACTACTCTAACTACCAATAAGACATAGAAACCATCCTATCTCATTTTTAGTACACAAACCCTATCCTAATAAAAAGCATAACTTTAAATATGCTTAAAACAAATGAACACACATACCCTAAGAGCTTTGTGTCTTGATTTTATGGTATTGTTGCAAGTTTTTAATGGTTTTCTTTGTAGAAGTTGAAGGGGTTAGTATAACATATCCATGGGAGAGAGCTTTTGGAGAAGAGAAAATGAGGTTTTGGAGCTTGTAGAGGAGTGTTTTTTATGTCTGAAATTTTTGGACGAAAATTGCACTTTATGAGATGATATTTATCTTCATAATTGACTTTTAGGGCTGCCTCATTTAAGGCTTTACATGGGCTTGTTTTTAGTAACTAAATGGGCTTATTTTGGGCATTAAATGTGTTTTTGGGCTTGATTAATGTCTAAAAAAATTCTGCTAGGTAGAATATATATATATATATATATTTTGTATGTTTACTTGTTTTAAGCTAGTTTATCGCACTCTTAACTACACTCATAAATTTATAAACTTAATATTTAGTTATTCTAAGACATTTAGGTATTTTAGCACATCAATATAACACATATATCATATATTAATATAAATCACATTCATCATATTTCAAAATCATGCATAATTAAATTAACATATTTATAAAACATGACTTGAAAAATTATGGCTATTTCATGTATATTGAGCTATTAAAATTCAAGCCCGAGTCGATACTAATAGAATATGACCGTAATTTACACATTGATCCTAAAAATTAGTATTGACATGATCTATTAATTTTTCAAATTTTGAAGTACAAGTAATTTAACTAAATAAAACTTTTTGAAAGGGTAGGGGATGTAAACCCCTAAGTTTTTACTAGCTAACTGCAAAAGTTGACTTGATTGAGATATAAAATTTAGACACTGAACTGAAAGTAGTAGGATCAAAACCCTAATTTTTCATTAATAGCAAAATGACAAATATATAGTTAGAAGAAGCCGTAAATCTATAGTTGATAAAATATTTAATAGAATTTTATAACACCATAAAGGGTACGAGTATAAAATAAAATGTTTTATTACAAAATAAAAATAATGAAAAACTTCAAAATGTACAATAGAAGCCTAAAGCAAAAAATTACGGATTTGAATGCTAAATTTAGAATCTTTAAGATGATTTTACCAAAGACAACTTCACTTAAAGTTCCATCCTAAAGAATTCAAAATAATCTTGAACTTTGGAGTCATCAAAAGGGTAAATTATGTCACATAGAGTTAATAGCTTTTGTGAAGGTTGAGATAATAGAGTATGAAATGAACATCTAATAATTATAAAATAATTAAAAATTTATGGATTAATGGTTTTTAATATATGAGTAATTAAGAGAATTCCTCATGTTATATTTCATTACATCTAAGATGCCTTTAGGTCTTCTATAATGGGCTCTAATAAGTGGTTTTAATATAACTAGAAGAATTTTTGTAATAATTTCACATAGGTCATAGAGACTTATGGGGTAAATTATAACAAATTATTTTTGCACCAGAAAAAATAGAAGAAAATAAAAATGATACTTATTCAAGTTAATAACCATTGATATTGTCATGAATATTGAATATTATTGAGAAAGGGAATATACTGCAAGGTTATTTCTTTTGTCATATCAAAATTATATATTACATATATAATATACAAGTAGGGCGTAGAGAGATACATTATTCATCAGTTGTCTTTTGCCTAGTAACTCTCTAGTAACTCCTAAGATTCCTAAGATTCAATTTTTATCATGAGGTTGTTATAATTATCGGTGAACTCATAAATTGAGTAGCCAGTCAACTATATGCTCATTATCATGCATAGGCCTGTATATGGTGCTCATGATATAAAATTTAATAAATATTTTAACGCTAAATATTGGAAATATTCGAAAGGTAATATATATAATTTCTAAAAAAATACAATGAAAACTACAATCATTAAATCTTTTTTAAAAAAACTAGTTTAATTAAAATCAGGTATAAAAAAACTTTTACCAAATTCTTAGAGCCCAATCATTTAATGCTCTAAAAGTACTAAGAAATAAAATACCACTTTGACTCTTTTGTTACTCATCTTGGACCTTCCTTGGAAAGGAAATTAAGAAATTCATGCCTTGTTTGAGTTAAAAAATACAAATTAAAAAAGTCACTTGTTCTCTCTTTCTTTTTCCTCACTTGGACGTGGCAAGAGCATCTATTTTAGTTTCCCAATTTAGCTTATTTGCGATGAAAAGGAGGAAGGAAAAGAAATAGTGGGTGTCGATGGTGATTTCATTTCCCAAATGACTCATGGCATGATTCATGCTCCTTGCATTGCCTTGCCGTGTGGCATAGTGTAACAACCACAAAATTGTAGATTCTCTTCTTCGTTGAATTAAGCTAGTTGCCAGGTGGTGGTTATATGGATATGTGTCCAGCAATGGCGGCAATGGTGAGTTGATTGTCACTTGGTTTTTTGCACCTGTCTCCATTCATGATCATCTTTAATTGCTGTGGCAATCTTTGTAGAGTAAAGAAGGGTGAAATTTCATCAGGCCGAGGCTGTGGAATGGGAGGAACAATGTTATTTACATAATCTTTATATTCTTCAAACAAAACATGTTCAAGTCCTTGTCATGGCAATCATTCTAGGTGCTTGAGGAGAGTTCCTCCCATGCAATTGGCCGTGAAGGAAATTTGCCAATGCCATCTCCAACATCCATTTAACAAGGACACCTCCGCATGATTTGGATAATTTGCTCCTGTGATGGTGAGTGGGTGCCACATTAAGGGGAAGGGGAAAGGAAATAATATGTTATGCAAAGTGCCAATCTAGCAAGGAGTATTATTCATGTAAATGGACGCATGATGGAACTTTTCTGACTAATTACCTATCGTTGCTACTTGAAATATGGGGCACATAGCCTCTTTGCTTACTGATGCTGCCATGACCAAAGAAGGAGAAGGGAGAAGAAATTAAATGGGGTAACTACTCTCATTACAACCAAGCTAGACCAACACATAAGCATTACCACTTATCTTCTTTTACTTAAAACATAATTTCCCATCTTCTCCATCATTTCTTTTGCCTCTTTGGCCACTTCTTGTCCCAGCCACATTTCACAACAATTGCTCGTACACATGTTAAAACCCAATATAGGCCCAGTCCACTACCAAATAAAGAATACGAATAGGATTGATACAACCCTAGACAAAACCCATTCGACTTTCTCTCTCTTTCGACAGCAAAAGAAATATAAGTGCTCTCTCTTTCTCTTTCTCTCTATCTATGTTCTTTTCTCTCAAATGTTCTTGAAGAATTAGGGTTTTCAATTTTTTTCAATTCGCTTACTCAAAATTTTTCTTGATTACATATTTGAACTCTATCCTTATGAATCTACTTTTGTTACTTGTTTGTGAAAGGGAAATAAGGAAAAGGGATAAACAAACGTTTTGGAATTCGAGCTCCAGAGGCTCCTTAAGACTATCACTTGTTGAGTAAAATCTCGCTCCTAGATTTTGTTGTATCTTTACTTTTTATAAGAACTTGCTTAGATTACAGCTTAGTACTCTGTTACAAACAAATATTGGTTTGTTACGCTAGCTGACCTACTGATAAATGTAAAAGAACATATATTACAAAAAGATCTATGTTTGTTGTGCTAGCTGTCCTAAAAGATCTACGTTTGTTATGTAGCTGTACTACTTGATATATGAAAAAGAACAGATATTACATGTGTTTTCTGTTGTACTTCTTAGCTGTAATCTACGCTGTGATGTAAACTTGTAAATGAGTTGGAAATCTTTTGGCTCTTTATCCTCGTGTCATAACAAGTTCCCCCTCAACCGGAAAAACCACCTTATCCTCAAGATGATACTTTGGGTAGTCTTGTTGAAAATCTTAGAGATCTATCCAAGCGGCATCTTCAATAGGCAACTAACAATTGCTTAAAACTTGGCCTTGTCTATGTATAATTCAAACATCCAAAATAGCTAAAGGGGTAACAATCGGAAAATTGTCATAAGAATCCCCTGGTAAATGAACCACCGTATTTTGCTCACCCTCAACTTTCTTCAGTAGAGAAACATGAAACATAGGATGAACTTTGGATGTTGGTGGTAATTGTAAACAATATGCCACATTACCCACACGTCTACTAATCTGATAAGGCCCAAAGTAACAATGTGAAAGCTTAAAAGAAAGCCTATTGGCAAGAGAAGTTTGCCAATAGGTTTGAAGCTTCATGTACACCCAATCACCCACTTCAAATGTCTTATCTATTCTGTGCTTGTCTGATAATTGTTTCATGCGTAATTGAGGATGACTCAGATTGTAATTAAATGCCTCAACAAATCATCTCTAATTTTCAACTCATGATCCACTGCATCAATATTTGTCTACCCTTGCACATACTTGGGAATTGTGGGAGGGCCTCTACTATACAAAATTTGAAATGGAGCCATATGAGTACTAGTATGATAACTTGTGTTAAAACAATACTCAGCCCAAGTAAGGAGTTTAGGCCACTCTTTGGGACAATCCATAACATAAGCTCTTAAGTACTGTTCCAAGTATTTATTCATGACTTCAGTTTGACCATCAGTTTGAGGATGGTAAGCTGAACTCATTTTCAAAATAGTCCCATTAAGCTTGAACAGCTCAGACAAAAATTTGCTTATAAAAATTTTGTCCCTTTCTAAAATAATTAATTTCGGAATGCAATGTAATTTGACAATCATATCCACAAATAATCTGGCTATTGATATGGCATTATAATGAGCTGTGAGACTCCCAAAATGGGTATACTTCGAAATTCTGTCGACTACTACCATAATAACTGAGTATCCATTGGATATTGGTAATCCTGTAATGAAATCCATAGAAATGTCCTCAAAAACCTCTTGAGGAATAGGAAGGGGTTACAATAACTCTGTTGGGGATGTGATCAAATGTTTAATTTTTTGAAACACATGGCAACACTTCACAAAAGTTTCAACATCCCTCTTCATATTCGGCAAAAACAAAGATTCTGATAGCCTCTTAAAAGTTTTCAACACCCCTAAATGGCCTACTGAATGAAATTCTAATATCAGTGAATTGATAATAGAAGAATGAGGAGGGACAAAAATTTTTTATCCCAAAATAGTAAATCATCTTTGGCTACTAAAGGCCATTGTAAAGAGACTCCAGTTTTACAATCTGATAACAACTACTGCCAGTCCTTATTTTCCTTAAACTCTGTCTTAATTAGCGTGACAAAGTCAAAGGAAGGCGGGGAAATGGAAGCAATTGGGCAGAAGAATCAAAGCTAGGTGATAAAGTGTCAGCTACAATATTCTCAGCTTCTGGTTTGTACAAAATTTCATAATCATATTCCAAGTGTTTTACCAAACGCTGTTGCTATTCAGGGGTCTGAATTGTTTGAGAAAGAATCTCCTTTAGGCTCTTTTGATCTATTCTAATAATGAAATGCCTTCCCAACAAGTAATATCTCCATTTCTTAACAGTCTCAACTAGAGCCACTAATTCTCTAATAGAAGCACTTGCTTTCTACATTCGTAAAGAAAATTTCTTGCTAAAGAAAGCAATGGGATGAGATCCTTGATGTAACACAACACCCATACTTGCCCCTGAGGCATCTATGTCTACAATAAAAGTCTGAGTAAAATTAGGTAAAGCTAAAACTGGAATACTCATTAAAGCATGTTTAAGCTGAATAAAGGCTGACGCAACCTGAGAATTCCAAAGATAAATATCTTTATTTAATAAATTGGTAGGAGGAGCAGCAATACTAACATAATGCTTGGCAAAATCTTCTATAGTAGCCGGTAAGACCTGAAAATCCTCTTAATTGTGTTGAATTGATTTGAATGGGCCAGTCTTGAATAGCCTGAACCTTAAAGGATCAGGAGAAACCCCTACAGTAAAAACAAAGTGACCCAAATAATCAATTTTAACTTGACCAAAAAGACATTTGGTATGTTTCAAATAAAATTGATGTTCCTTGAGGCAAGACAAAGCAATCTCTAAATGACACAACTGGTCAGTAAAAAATTTGCTATAAATGAGTTTATCATAAAAAAAAAAACAATGATGAATTTCCTCAAATAGGAACATAAAATGCTATTCATCAATGATTGAAATGTAGATGGAGCATTGCACAAGCTAAATGGCATGACAAAAAATTCACAATGGCCTTCGTGAGTACAAAAGGCTGTTTTATGGATATCATCAGGAAACATGCGAATTTGGTGGTAACCAGCTCGCAAATCCAACTTAGAAAAAATAATCGCTCCAAATAATTCATCCAGAAGCTCATCAATAGTGGGTATTGGAAATTTGTCCCAAACAATAGCCTGATTTAAGGCTCTGTAATCAATATAAAATTGCCAAGACCCATCTTTCTTCTTAACCAACAAGACTAGTGAAGAGAAGGGACTTGTGTTGGTTTGAATGATGCTTGAATCCAACATGTCCTGAACCATCTTCTCAATCTCTCCTTTCTGATAATATGGATAGTGATAGGGCCTGGCATTAATTGGTTGTGATTCATTATTCAAATGGATATGATGTTGAACATCACGTAGTGGGGGCAATGATGATGGAGTCTCAAAGACACTATGAAATTTGCCCAATAACTCCTCAATAGAGTTATTCTAGGTGGTATCTTTGAGTGATTGTTCAGTTTGAGCCACTAAACTAAACAAACCAACAATCTAATCAGATTTGATCAATTTGCTTAACTAAGGAGACTCAATTTGTTTCGGTAAAAGAGAAGTGTTACACTGTAAGCAAATATGATGACCATTCATCATGAAATCCGTAGTAAGATGAGCATAATTCATAGTGACAGGCCCTAAAGTCTGCAACCACTAAATACCCAAAACCAAATCTGCTCCTTGAATAGGAAGAACATACAAATCAATATCGAGCTAAATGTGTCCAAAAAATAAGGGTACTTTCTCACAAAAACCTGAATAAGTCAAATATTCCCCATTACCAATCATCACTTTGAATGATGAAATAGCCAATATAGGCAAATGTAATTGTTTAGCCATATGTTCCTGTATAAAATTGTGAGTGCTTCCTGAGTCTACTAAAATAGAAACTTGATGACCCCCAATTTATCCTTCTAAACGAAGGGTTCTAAGAACTGGAGCTCCAGAGAAAGCATGATAACTAATCTCAATAGGAAATTCACAAGAGTCCTGTGAATGTTAATCCAATGGTGTAACCACCTGTTCCATATCATCTGCATCATCATCAGATTGAATTAGCATAAGAAATTTAGCTTTACATATAAGAGTCTTATTAAACTTCTCATCACAATTAAAACAAAGACCCTTCTCTCTTCGAATTGCCATCTCAACAGGAGTTAAACGTTTGAAAGGTAGGGTTTTCTTTAAAATAGTAGGGGAAACAGTAGGTTGGGAAGAGGAAGAAAAGGAGCTTTGGGAGGAAAAATTTTAGGTTTAAATGAATTAGGTGGTGTATAGGTAGAAGAAATACTGGTTTTAGACAAGGTATGGCTCTGGGAAAGCATGTAAGATGTAGTAGGATAAGGCAAAGTGTGTGTGAATTTGGATTCAAAAAGCTTAACTAAACTCATGGCTTAAATCAAACCAGTAGGTTGGATAGCTAAAACTTCCTGCTAAATTATAGGTTTTAATCCTGAAATGAAACAACTCATTAGAAAACTTTTAGATAAACTAGTAACATGATTGGATAGAGATTCAAAAGCATGTTGATATTCAGCCACAGTGCCAGTTTGCACTAATTTGGAAAGTTTGCCTTGTAGATCCTCATACAAAGAAGGACCAAAATGATGTTCTATGGCTTTAAGAAAAGCAGGCCATGTAGATAGTAAGCCACTCCTAAACAACCATTGATACCAATCGGCATCATCATCTTCCATTGCAAAAGATGCAATTTTCAATCGTTCAGGTTCAAGCACATTACGTAAATCAAAAAATTGATTTGATTTAAAAATCCATGAAATAGGGTTATCCCCCCAAAATTTGGGTAAATCCACTTTCATATTCTTCATATAAGAGTGTTAAGACTCCTCATTAGTCGGATGTCCCACCGGAGAACATGATGAATTAATATGTGAATTAGCATTTGGATTATTTTGATTCTCCATTTGAAGTTTAACAAACTGTAAAACTTGATTCACATCAGCCAACAATCTCTCAGTTTTAGACTTAAGTGAAAAGATCTTACTTTCATGAGATTGAAGATCATCCTTTAATTGAGAAAAACCTCTAGTCCCATCAGCCATAATGATAATGCAACAACTCAATGGAAAGCACCAACATTAAAACCCAATATAGGCCTGGTCCACTACCAAATAAAGAATACAAACTGGATTGATACAACCCTAGACAAAACTCATTCGACTTTCTCTCTTTTTCGACAGAAAAAGAAATGTAAGTACTCTCTCTTTCTCTCTATCTATGGTCTTTTCTCTCGAATGTTCTTGAAGAATTATGGTTTTCAATTATTTGCAGTTCACTTACTCAAAATGTTTCTTGGTTACAGATCTGAACTCTATCCTTACTAATCTACTTTTGTTACTTGTTTGTGAAAGGGAAATAAGGAAAAAAGATGAACAAATGTTCTGGAATTCGAGCTCCAAAGGCTTCTTAAGACTATCACTTGTTGGGTAAAATCTCATTCCCAGATTTTGTTGTATCTTTACTATTTATAAGAACTTGCTCAGATTACAGCTTAGTACTCTGTTACAAACAAATATAAGTTTGTTACGCCAGCTGACTTACTGATACATGTAAAAGAATAGATATTACAAACAGATCTATGTTTGTTATGCTAGCTATCCTAATAGATTTATGTTTGTTATGCTAGCTGTCCTACTTGATATATGAAAAAGAACAGATATTACATGTGTTTTTTGTTGTGCTTCTTAGCTGTAATCTATGTTGTGATGTAATCTTGTAAATGAGTTGGAACCTTCTAGCTCTTTGTCCTCGTATCATAACAACACACTATCCATTTTCTTCTACCATCATGACTGCCCATTAGAGGGAAAGAAGAAAGGAACAATAGTGTCATACAAGTATGCACAAGTGACACGGACTTTTAACTTAGAGCCACTAATGGGCTATTAAAACCTGCAAGCAATATGGACAGGTGAGTATGTAATCCCCAAGTTTTTCCATAAACAGAATTAGAGAATAGAATTTAAAATCTGTAAAGATTTAAAATATTTTGAATGATAGATATTTTGAATAAATTTTATTACAATAGCTTTTGTAAAATAGACCAAGTAGGAATAGAAACTTAAATTTTGATTGTATCTTTCCAAGTTGTTTATCAATAAAATTATATTATGTTTTCAAAATCTTTTAGAAACTTGAATTCATAAACTTAGCAACTATATTATCAAGAATATTAATATAGATTAGTATAAGGAATTATCTAATTAAATAGAAATTATAAACTAAATTTATCAAACTTTGTATTGATTTCAAGTAAGTATTGATTTTAATGCTTTGGTTGTATAGAAGTTAACTTGTGCATTAAACCATGAACCAAGCCTAAGTCTTTGCTGCAAAATTTAAGCCCTTTAGCCTACCATAATTATCATATAACCGCACACACTCCATAACATTCAAATTCCTTTAAAGTTAACCATTTCTTTTTATATATAAGCATATTTATCCTTTCATTTTGGTAAAAATTTCACTTCTTTTTCCTTCTCCAAACCGATATTTTTCACACCCACATACTTCACCTTTCTTATTCAAATTTCTTTCTTAATTTGTCAAGAAACTCAAGTGAAGCTTCCATTATCAAGCCAAGATACAAGTAAGTAAGTTAAACCTTGCTTTTTCTTTGTTGTTTTTGCATTTGAGTAGGTATAAGTTAAGTGTTGTTATTAGCTGATGGTTTAAGTAGAGGTATCATGAGTTTTGTTGTTAGATATGTGAAGTAAGGTTATGAATTTGTGGCATTAAGTCTTAAGTCATGGATGTTATGATCTATGAAGGTTGGCTGTGGAGTTGATGTGAAGTTGGATATGCATAAGGTCATAGGGTTAAAGTGTGTAAAAATGTAAAGTTTAAAAGTGTAGTTCGTTGCTGGATGAGTACAAGGTATGGTGGAGGCCATGGTAAGTTTTGTAGGTGTTTTCTAGGTAGATACATCCCTTCCTATGGGGCATTTCAAGGGCGAGGTAACCTATATATCCAAACCTAGGTTGATATGCCCTTTCATTAGTGGCTTATTAGCACCATCCTTATTCAAACGTCCATCCATATGGGACTTGGTGTGAAGTGTGGTGGCTTCTATGTGTTGCCCTATCCCATAGGCATCTCTTTACAGGGCGTAGCCATAAGTGTATGGCTTTTGGTTGTATTTTTGTCTCTTTTAGCTCAAAGATCTTGTTTAATACTTCCCTACCTTTCTAATTAGTTATAATACAAGTTTTCTATCTTATAGGGACCTTACATCAGGACCCAAAATTCCTGAGTGATTATTATGTTGATTGAAGTGATATGCAAGGATAAGTAACTTGAATCTTTTCACTTTGTTTGTGATTGTGTAATAGTAAAATATAGTATAAGAACAATTGAAATGAATTAAATGCATAGGGTTGGGAAATCTTGTATGCTATGTGTCGCATGAATAAATCACAAATCTTAATGTTCAAAGTGACAACTACTTACTTGATAATAAGTGTGTAGTTTAAAATGATGCATATATGAAATTGGTATGACACTAAATAATACAGAATAAAACTTACTAGAATCCTAAACTTAAAACAACATGCATTTCATGATACCATAATTGCATTAGCATAGTATTCATATAACGTATTAACATTTCAATTCTATGGTGTTGAGTCCAATGGATCTAATTAAGGTTACCATAGGGTTGTTAGCTTCATAGAAACTAAGCAGGCTTCAAAGGAGGTCCTCTGTGTTGGAGTTGGCTTTAAAGTATTAATACTTAGTGGGAATGCTCAAGTTCTAAGAGAAGTGGAGAGTATATATCATATCTATTTATAAATAGTAAATGAGATTGAAAGAGTTCTCTTTCTCTAGTTTTGGGATTCTCATGGGCATGAATTACTTAACTGATACTTTAACCCCTAGGGAGGGTGAAATAACCTAAAATTTAGTATACTAAACTAATTTACCTATATATGTTTAACTGATGTTTTGTAATTTAAAATTTCTATAGTCAAATTAGTATAATTTAATTTGATTGCATGACAAATTTTTAGTATGAGAAATTCTTGTCATTGAAGTATATGTGTGTTAGTGAAATTTTAGTAATATATGTGTCTATTGAATTACATTAAATTAAGTGTATATGTGTTTAAATGTAGACCATAGTAGATTTTGGATCCTAAAAATTAAGCCCAGTTCTAATTAATTTTAAGCAACCCAAGCCCAAACACATGCATAGCTCTAAGCCCATGTTTTTAGCATTTTCCATAAGCTTTTATAATGCCCTAAAAGTTAAAAAGTAAAGCAAAATATCACAATCCAAAACATACCTTAATCTCCGTTGTCTCTCTCTCTCCATTTCTTCTGTCTCTTAAGCCCAAGTAAACCCAAATTTTGTCCATTAGAATTTCTTCTAAGTCATCACAAACAAGATTCAAAGCTAGCAAGTAAGATACAAGATCAAGAAAGGTGGGAAACAAGCTAAGAAAGTAGGAAAAACAAACTTGATTGCAAGTCATCAGAAACAAGATTCAAAGCTAGCAAGATACAAGATCAAGAAAGGTGGGAATCAAGCTAAGAAAGTAGGAAAAACAAACTTGATTGCTAGAGGTCGCTAAACAGGTAAGAAAAGTTGATTTTTTGTTTGTTTTGTTTAATCATAGTTCTGATTGATGTTAATGTTAGATAGGAGTAAAACTTTGATGTTTAAGATGAATAGCTGATATACCAACATGTATGTTAATCTAGTTATGCAAATAGGTATATGTATCTTAGGTGTTTAATGAAATTAAAAATTGAGTTTATGATGATATGAAGCATATATGGATGTTGTTAGTTATAGAACTTGAATGGTTAGGGTAATAATAGAGTTTAACAAGCTTAAAAGATGAGATTATGTTTTTAAGTTAAGTTTGTTGTGTATATAATAAATGTGAAATGGATTTATGTGAGCAAGTGAGCTTGATGATGTTTAATATTATGTTTTATAGACTAGTTTTGACATTTATTTACAAACACCTAAAAGTTTAGTAAAGAGGAGGATATAAAGACTTAAAAAATTTCGAAACTAGTACCATAAGGTAAATGCCCTATTCATCATGAGCATAATCAAGGCCATTATCCTCTCGAATTCATTTCTATATTGAGTATGGCCATTACTCTGGCACGTTTTCTCCCCTGAGGTTTTAAAAAGCTTGATACGGTCTAGATTATAGCTGTTGTAAGGGCCGTTATCTCCACTATGTGGCTTTTTAAAGGTAGATTATACGGCCATAATGAAGCCTATTATCTCCTCAAGTTGTTTTTAGAAAAAATTCATAAAGCTTATTACGAGCAATTCTTCATCACGGTCTATATCACGACCTTGGTAGAGGTGTTATCTCCTATTATGGGTGTGATAAATCTATTTGTGTTCATCACGACATGAGATCACACGGGCGTGATAGTGCCCGTGATACCCATCACCGCCTTTGTCACAGGCACGATAGATCCTCTGGTACTGTTCATATAAATAAAATATAAATAAATAAATAAATCCTTGATGATAATAGATGGATGATTAATGAAAAATGATATGAATATTTGCACTTAAATGAGTAAAATGTGAGATGATTTGAATCTTGTTTAACTGTAATGAGTAGTTAATGAGTTAATATGTTATGGTGAATAACAAGTTTAACATGAAATAATTTTATTGACAGCCTTACACACTTAGTTGGATTTAAACATTGGTCTATTATATGATGAATCAGATTATACAGGTACGTAATAGCTTGCTTAATGATTATTAAGTTAGGAATACTCAAAATGAACTTAATCAAAGATGATTTAAAAATTGTTTGAATTGATTATGCATGTATCATTGAATCTGGTCTGGGAAGTAGCAACCTTATCCTAGTTAGGCACTTAGATTACATATGTCATGATGAATGACATTTATTATAATGCAATGGTGATTCTTGAGTGGCTAAGTAGGTAACCGATAAGGCGAATAGTATTAAGATAACATTTACTTATTTTTAAGAGGAAATAATATGATTTAGTTCACGTTTATGGGATCGGTTGAATTAGATGATATTATTGATTAAGTTAAGTAAAGTTGTGTAATAGTTATTAACCTTAGATGAGGTTACTACTTTGTTTCAGTTAGGGATAGGAGTTATGGGTAATTGGACTAGCTATAACAACCTCCTGAGCAGCTATTGTTATTAAGGACCCCTAGATTCCTAAGATTAAAATCGGAGTTTGAATACTCTAGTGATTATTGGCTTACTTAATCAAATATAATTAAATTATTAGTTGTTGCATTGCATTTAGCCTAAGCACGTTTGTCACTTTGTATTTGCTTGTGTTATTGCGTACTGGGCCTTTGGCTCATTTTGCTGCTTTACAGGTGATGTTGATGATGATTACTATAATGATGTGGGATACAAGAACGATCAGGAAGCGTTTTTGGATGAGTGGGATGGCTAGGGACCTATGTGCAAATAAGGATGTTATAATCAAGTTCTCTAAAAGACTTTGAAAAGGAAATGTAATTTTTGTTATAGGCTTGTTGATAAGTCTTGTTTGCAATATAAGATGTTAAGTTTTTCTTTCAAGTTTTTATGATGAACAAATTTTGTAATCTTTTGAAGTGTTACCTGTTGACACTAAAGTTATTCCAAGTTTTTGTAAAGTTAACTTACTCATGTATTGTGTAGTTTTATGTTAAAGTTATATGTTTTAAAGCAGGTTTAAACAAACAATGGATACAAACATCTTCCTTTTTGGATAAGCTTACGTACAATACCTGAGTATTTTATAATACGTAACTATTTACGTGATTGGAGGATTTGACATTCCTAATAATGGGTATTAGGTAGGCCAAGTCCTTATAGAGGGAGTAAATCCCTATTAGTTTGGATTCTGGTTATTCAAGTGTTTGGCGGATGCATTGCATATGATTATTAACTAAACTTGTTTGATATTAATGGAATGTCTTAAGATTTTATTATTCACTGAGCTTTTTATGTTCACACTCCTTTAGACTGTTGTTTTACAGGAATATAAACAAGAAGACCGAGACAAAGACTAGGTGTGGAAGTTAGAATAGAAAATGGACTTATGTATCCATGTTTTGAAGGAAGACTTTATTTTGTAATAGAAACTTACTTATGATGTTTCTAATAGTATAAGTTATGTTTTGTTTTTCTTCTAAGTTTTGTTGTAAAAGTGTTCTGATGAAGCCTTTGAAGACCATGTATCTTTGCTTATAGCTTATATATATGCAGTATCTTCTTGCTTTAATCAACTTTCAATATTGTTTTATTTATTCACTCCATATGGGGAATGTTAGTTGTATAGTACTTATGTAACCTTCTAAAAGCCTCAAATGGTTATATGGTGTATTGTTACAAGTAGAGTACCTGATAGGAATCCGGGCATCCGAAGTCATGGAAAAGGAGTACCAAAGGTCCGAGCAACACGGTGCAAGTTCAAGGCACGAAACGGGGTGAATTGGGGTATCCAGAAAAAGTAGGCCGGCTACTAAGCCGCCGGCCTAAGGGCTTGCGCCGCCGGTGTAGATGGGTGAGCCGCCGGCTCACATGGCTGGCCCAGATATTTTATTTATTTTTATCAGGGTTTCGATTTTTTTTTAGTTTTTGTGTCTTTTTGAATTTCTTTATTTTTAATTGATATAGGGATTAATTACAATTATGTCTTTTAGTTACGTTATCGGTTACGTAACTGCCGTAATTATGTTTTTTCTTCAGTTACGTTATCAGTTACGTAACTGCCACAATTATGATTTTTCAGTTACGTAACTGCCTTGTAATAGCCTATATATTAAGGCTAGTAAGAATATAGAAATAAGATTTTGGAGTATTTTTTTAGAACACTTTGAGTGTGGAAACCTATTTAAGGTTGAATTGATTTTATTGAGATTGTTTTTCTCTTTGGATCATACATATTCTTATCAATTCGTGAGTTATATCGTGTTGTGGCGAATATTGTCATTGAACATATTGTTTCATTGACTCCGTGTTAGTTTTCTAGGTTGTGGCATCTATCAATCTCGAATCCAAACACAAACTAGTTTAGGTTTTATTGTTCGTGGCATCTATCGAACAATATACTTATTCATATCCATCTTGTTTTTGCTAGTTTCATATTATTGGAAAGAAAAACCCTAAAAAGAAAGTTTACATCTTTATCGAGTTTGTGCATCAGAGCATATCCAGATCCGCATCATTTGGTATCAGAGCTGTGGTTTGCAGATTGTTCGTGCGGATCGCATTACAGGTTGGTTTGAATCTTCCTTTCTAATTTTCACTGGCTTGGGAATTCTGTTGTTGCTGCTGTTAGGGTTAGGGTTTGGTGTTTATTGGAGTGGTGATTGGTTGTTGTTGTGGGGTTTGAGAAGTGTGAAATCTGCTGCTGTGATTTTTGTATTGATTATTGAAGAGATGTCGTCTGAAAGTAGTGTGAATAGCAACAATCACAGGGCTAGGAGAAACAATACTGATGGAGGAGATGTTGTGACTAGGGCTGAGTTTAATCAACTCCAGGAGAATATTAGGGTGATTATGGAGAGACTGGAGGTGAGGGACAGGAGGAGTCACAGTGGTGCTAGTCATAGGAGACGTTCTGGAGATGAATCTGAGGTGAATAGTGTAAGGAGTAGGAGGCGAGGTGATAGAGATGAGAGGAGAAAAGGGATTGAAAATATCAAATTGAAAATTCCTACTTTCACTGGAAGCAATAAACCTGAGGAGTTTTTGGATTGGATACCTCGTGTTGAGAAAGTATTTGATTGTTATGAGTGGGACGAGCGCATGAAGGTGAAGATGGCGTCTCTAGCATTTTCTGATTATGCCAGTTTATGGTGGGATAAGTTGCAGTCTGAGAGGCGTAGGGCTGATGAAGAGAAGGTGCGTTCATGGGCTCTAATGAAGAGATTGATGAGGAGTCGGTTTGTGCCTGATTACTATAAACAGGAGATACTGATGGATTTGCAGTCCTTGAGACAGGGTCAGAGGAGCATTGAGGAGTATGTGAAGGAGTTTGAAACGTTGATGACACGATGCGACATCAAGGAATCATCTGATGAATCCATAGCTCGTTTCATTAATGGGCTGAAGATGGATATTGCCAGTGTGGTTGAGCTCCAGCAATATAGGACTCTAGAGGATGTGATCAAGTTGGCTAGTAGAGTTGAGAGGCACCAGCGCAGACGGTCTCAGAAATCACATTATCACTACAGATCTGATGAGGGTGAGAAAGAGAAGAAAGAGAAGAAAGAAGGAGAAGGAGAAGGGAAAGGAAGGAAGTGGAAGAGAGGGCTCCAGAACAGAAGAGAAGCCGGGATATCAAATGCTTCAAGTGCTTGGGGCATGGACATATAGCTTCCCAATGTCCTAATAGGGAGTCATGGTAGTGAAGGGGGGAAAGCTCGAGAGTGAGGAAGAAGCAAAGACTGAGGATGAGTCATCTAAGTCTACAGAAGAGCAGGTGCTTAAAACATTTGTGGAGCATCCAGTACAGGGTGAATTATTGATGGCTAAGAAGGAAGAAGCTGCTGTTCCTGATCAAAGATCAAATTTGTTTCATATTCAGGGCATGGTAAAAGACAAGACATGCTTGATTGTGGTTGATTCGGGTAGCTGCACCAATATTGCTTCAGCGGGATGGGTAGCTAAGATGGGTCTACAGGTGGAGCAGCATCCCAGGCCTTATGCTCTACATTGGTTGAGTCCACAGGGGGCTGTACATGTGCATAAACAGGTTCGTGTTCCATTATCCCTTGGTGATTATACTGACAGTGTGGTATGTGATGTAGTTCCTATGGAAGCTACACATGTGATCCTTGGACGGCCTTGGCAATATGACTTGAGGGCCAAGTATGATGGATACACCAATGAATACACCATCCAACAGCGGGACAAGGTTTATAGACTTCTTCCCATGAGTCCAGGAGAATTACAACAAGTCAAATTGATGCATATCAAGAAGACAAAGGGGAAAAGGAGCTTGTTCATGTGGTCTAACAAGCCAAAGGATCAAGATTCGAGGTCGAATCTTCTTCAACTTGGAGGGAATGATAGGAATCCGGGCATCCGAAGTCATGGAAAAGGAGTACCAAAGGTCCGAGCAACACGGTGCAAGTTCAAGGCACGAAACGGGGTGAATTGGGGTGTCCAGAAAAAGTAGGCCGGCTACTAAGCCGCCGGCCTAAGGGCTTGCGCGCCGGGCAGATGGGTGAGCCGCCGGCTCACATGGCTGGCCCAGATATTTTATTTATTTTTATTAGGGTTTCGATTTTTTTTTAGTTTTTGTGTCTTTTTGAATTTCTTTATTTTTAATTGATATAGGGATTAATTACAATTATGTTTTTCAGTTACGTTATCGGTTACGTAACTGCCGTAATTATGTTTTTCTTCAGTTACGTTATCAGTTACGTAACTGCCACAATTATGATTTTTCAGTTACGTAACTGCCTTGTAATAGCCTATATATTAAGGCTAGTAAGAAATATAGAAATAATCTTATTTTATTTTTCTATTATTTCTTACTAGCCTTAATATATAGGCTATTACAAGGCAGTTACGTAACTGAAAAATCATAATTGTGGCAGTTACGTAACTGATAACGTAACTGAAGAAAAAACATAATTACGGCAGTTACGTAACCGATAACGTAACTGAAAAACATAATTGTAATTAATCCCTATATCAATTAAAAATAAAGAAATTCAAAAAGACACAAAAACTAAAAAAAAATCGAAACCCTAATAAAAATAAATAAAATATCTGGGCCAGCCATGTGAGCCGGCGGCTCACCCATCTGCGCCGGCGCAAGCCCTTAGGCCGGCGGCTTAGTAGCCGGCCTACTTTTTCTGGACACCCCAATTCACCCCGTTTCGTGCCTTGAACTTGCACCGTGTTGCTCGGACCTTTGGTACTCCTTTTCCATGACTTCGGATGCCCGGATTCCTATCATTCCCTCCAAGTTGAAGAAGATTCGACCTCGAATCTTGATCCTTTGGCTTGTTAGACCACATGAACAAGCTCCTTTTCCCCTTTGTCTTCTTGATATGCATCAATTTGACTTGTTGTAATTCTCCTGGACTCATGGGAAGAAGTCTATAAACCTTGTCCCGCTGTTGGATGGTGTATTCATTGGTGTATCCATCATACTTGGCCCTCAAGTCATATTGCCAAGGCCGTCCAAGGATCACATGTGTAGCTTCCATAGGAACTACATCACATACCACACTGTCAGTATAATCACCAAGGGATAATGGAACACGAACCTGTTTATGCACATGTACAGCCCCCTGTGGACTCAACCAATGTAGAGCATAAGGCCTGGGATGCTGCTCCACCTGTAGACCCATCTTAGCTACCCATCCCGCTGAAGCAATATTGGTGCAGCTACCCGAATCAACCACAATCAAGCATGTCTTGTCTTTTACCATGCCCTGAATATGAAACAAATTTGATCTTTGATCAGGAACAGCAGCTTCTTCCTTCTTAGCCATCAATAATTCACCCTGTACTGGATGCTCCACAAATGTTTTAAGCACCTGCTCTTCTGTAGACTTAGATGACTCATCCTCAGTCTTTGCTTCTTCCTCACTCTCGAGCTTTCCCCCCTTCACTACCATGACTCGCCTATTAGGACATTGGGAAGCTATATGTCCATGCCCCAAGCACTTGAAGCATTTGATATCCCGGCTTCTCTTCTGTTCTGGAGCCCTCTCTTCCACTTCCTTCCTTCCCTTCTCCTTCTCCTTCTTCTCTTCTTCTCTTTCTTCTCTTTCTCACCCTCATCAGATCTGTAGTGATAATGTGATTTCTGAGACCGTCTGCGCTGGTGCCTCTCAACTCTACTAGCCAACTTGATCACATCCTCTAGAGTCCTATATTGCTGGAGCTCAACCACACTGGCAATATCCATCTTCAGCCCATTAATGAAACGAGCTATGGATTCATCAGATGATTCCTTGATGTCGCATCGTGTCATCAACGTTTCAAACTCCTTCACATACTCCTCAATGCTCCTCTGACCCTGTCTCAAGGACTGCAAATCCATCAGTATCTCCTGTTTATAGTAATCAGGCACAAACCGACTCCTCATCAATCTCTTCATTAGAGCCCATGAACGCACCTTCTCTTCATCAGCCCTACGCCTCTCAGACTGCAACTTATCCCACCATAAACTGGCATAATCAGAAAATGCTAGAGACGCCATCTTCACCTTCATGCGCTCGTCCCACTCATAACAATCAAATACTTTCTCAACACGAGGTATCCAATCCAAAAACTCCTCAGGTTTATTGCTTCCAGTGAAAGTAGGAATTTTCAATTTGATATTTTCAATCCCTTTTCTCCTCTCATCTCTATCACCTCGCCTCCTACTCCTTACACTATTCACCTCAGATTCATCTCCAGAACGTCTCCTATGACTAGCACCACTGTGACTCCTCCTGTCCCTCACCTCCAGTCTCTCCATAATCACCCTAATATTCTCCTGGAGTTGATTAAACTCAGCCCTAGTCACAACATCTCCTCCATCAGTATTGTTTCTCCTAGCCCTGTGATTGTTGCTATTCACACTACTTTCAGACGACATCTCTTCAATAATCAATACAAAAATCACAGCAGCAATTTCACACTTCTCAAACCCCACAACAACAACCAATCACCACTCCAATAAACACCAAACCCTAACCCTAACAGCAGCAACAACAGAATTCCCAAGCCAGTGAAAATTAGAAAGGAAGATTCAAACCAACCTGTAATGCGATCCGCACGAACAATCTGCAAACCACAGCTCTGATACCAAATGATGCGGATCTGGATATGCTCTGATGCACAAACTCGATAAAGATGTAAACTTTCTTTTTAGGGTTTTTCTTTCCAATAATATGAAACTAGCAAAAACAAGATGGATATGAATAAGTATATTGTTCGATAGATGCCACGAACAATAAAACCTAAACTAGTTTGTGTTTGGATTCGAGATTGATAGATGCCACAACCTAGAAAACTAACACGGAGTCAATGAAACAATATGTTCAATGACAATATTCGCCACAACACGATATAACTCACGAATTGATAAGAATATGTATGATCCAAAGAGAAAAACAATCTCAATAAAATCAATTCAACCTTAAATAGGTTTCCACACTCAAAGTGTTCTAATAAAAATACTCCAAAATCTTATTTCTATATCTCTTACTAGCCTTAATATATAGGCTATTACAAGGCAGTTACGTAACTGAAAAATCATAATTGTGGCAGTTACGTAACTGATAACGTAACTGAAGAAAAAACATAATTACGGCAGTTACGTAACCGATAACGTAACTGAAAAACATAATTGTAATTAATCCCTATATCAATTAAAAATAAAGAAATTCAAAAAGACACAAAAACTAAAAAAAATCGAAACCCTAATAAAAATAAATAAAATATCTGGGCCAGCCATGTGAGCCGGCGGCTCACCCATCTGCCCGGCGGCGCAAGCCCTTAGGCCGGCGGCTTAGTAGCCGGCCTACTTTTTCTGGACACCCCAATTCACCCCGTTTCGTGCCTTGAACTTGCACCGTGTTGCTCGGACCTTTGGTACTCCTTTTCCATGACTTCGGATGCCCGGATTCCTATCAGTACTCTACTTGTAACAATACACCATATAACCATTTGAGGCTTTTAGAAGGTTACATAAGTACTATACAACTAACATTCCCCATATGGAGTGAATAAATAAAACAATATTGAAAGTTGATTAAAGCAAGGAAGATACTGCATATATATAAGCTTAAGCAAAGATACATGGTCTTCAAAGGCTTCATCAGAACACTTTACAACAAAACTTAGAAGAAAAACAAAACATAACTTATACTATTAGAAACATCATAAGTAAGTTTCTATTACAAATAAAGTCTTCCTTCAAAACATGGATACATAAGTCCATTTTCTATTCTAACTTCCACACCTAGTCTTTGTCTCGGTCTTCTTGTTTATATTCCTGTAAAACAACAGTCTAAAGGAGTGTGAACATAAAAAGCTCAGTGAATAATAAAATCTTAAGACATTCCATTAATATCAAACAAGTTTAGTTAATAATCATATGCAATGCATCCGCCAAACACTTGAATAACCAGAATCCAAACTAATAGGGATTTACTCCCTCTATAAGGACTTGGCCTACCTAATACCCATTATTAGGAATGTCAAATCCTCCAATCACGTAAATAGTTACGTAATAAAATACTCAGGTATTGTACGTAAGCTTATCCAAAAAGGAAGATGTTTGTATCCATTGTTTGTTTAAACCTGCTTTAAAACATATAACTTTAACATAAAACTACACAATACATGAGTAAGTTAACTTTACAAAAACTGGAATAACTTTAGTGTCAACAGGTAACACTTCAAAAGATTACAAAATTTGTTCATCATAAAACTTGAAAGAAAAACTTAACATCTTATATTGCAAACAAGACTTTATCAACAAGCCTATAACAAAAATTACATTTCCTTTTCAAAGTCTTTTAGAGAACTTGATTATAACATCCTTATTTGCACATAGGTCCCTAGCCATCCCACTCATCCAAAAACGCTTCCTGATCGTTCTTGTATCCCACATCATTATAGTAATCATCATCAACATCACCTGTAAAGCAGCAAAATGAGCCAAAGGCCCAGTACGCAATAACACAAGCAAATACAAAGTGACAAACGTGCTTAGGCTAAATGCAATGCAACAACTAATAATTTAATTATATTTGATTAAGTAAGCCAATAATCACTAGAGTATTCAAACTCCGATTTTAATCTTAGGAATCTAGGGTCCTTAATAACAATAGCTGCTCAGGAGTTGTTATAGCTAGTCCAATTACCCATAACTCCTATCCCAACTGAAACAAAGTAGTAACCTCATCTAAGGTTAATAACATTACACAACTTTACTTAACTTAATCAATAATATCATCTAATTCAACCGATCCCATAAACGTGAACTAAATCATATTATTTCCTCTTAAAAATAAGTAAATGTTATCTTAATACTATTCGCCTTATCGGTTACCTACTTAGCCACTCAAGAATCACCATTGCATTATAATAAAATGTCATTCCATCATGACATATGTAATCTAAGTGCCTAACTAGGATAAGGTTGCTACTTCCCAGACCAGATTCAATGATACATGCATAATCAATTCAAACAATTTTTAAATCATCTTTGATTAATTCATTTTGAGTATTCCTAACTTAATAATCATTAAGCAAGCTATTACGTACCTGATAATCTGATTCATCATATAATAGACCAATGTTTAAATCCAACTAAGTGTGTAAGGCTGTCAATAAAATTATTTCATGTTAAACTTGTTATTCACCATAACATATTAACTCATTAACTACTCATTACATTAAACAAGATCAAATCATCTCACATTTTACTCATTTAAGTGCAAATATTCATATCATATTTCATTAATCATCCATCTATTATCATCAAGGATTTATTTATTTATTTATATTTTATTTTATATGAACAGTACCAGAGGATCTATCGTGCCTGTGACAAAGGCGGTGATGGGTATCACGGGCACTAAACACGCCCGGATCTCATGTCGTGATGAACACAAATAGATTTATCACACCCATAATAGGAGATAACACCTCTACCAAGGTCGTGATATAGACCGTGATGAAGAATTGCTCGTAATAAGCTTTATGAATTTTTTCTAAAAACAACTTGAGGAGATAATAGGCTTCATTATGGCCGTAATCTACCTTTAAAAAGCCACATAGTGAGATAACGGCCCTTACAACAGCTATAATCTAGACCGTATCAAGCTTTTTAAAACCTCAGGGGAGAAAACGTGCCAAGTAATGGCCATACTCAATATAGAAATGAAATTCGAGAGGATAATGGCCTTGATTATGCTCATGATGAATAGGGCATTTACCTTATGGTACTAGTTTCGAAATTTTTTAAGTCTTATATCCTCTAACTCTTTACTAAACTTTTAGGTGTTTGTAAATAAATGTCAAACTAGTCTATAAACATAATATTAAACATCATCAAGCTCACTTGCTCACATAAATCCATTTCACATTTATATATACACAAACAAACTTAACTTAAAAACATAATCTCATCTTTTAAGCTTGTTAAACTCTATTATTACCCTAACCTTCAAGTTCTATAACTAACAACATCCATATATGCTTCATATCATCATAAACTCAATTTTTAATTTCATTAAACACCTAAGATACATATACCTATTTGCATAACTAGATTAACATACATGTTGGTATATCAGCTATTCATCTTAAACATCAAGTTTTACTCCTATCTAACATTAACATCAATCAGAACTATGATTAA
>JAMXBD010004487.1:0-60044 GCA_024138025.1 Combretum micranthum
CCCCCCCCCCCCCCCCCCCCCCCCCCCCCCCCCCCCCCCCCCCCCCCCCCCCCCCCCCCCTTTTAGCTCCAAAACCAACGCCACACGCCCCCCTCCCATGCTCCTTTTTAATTTTTTTTTCTTTTTCACTTAACCTAATTCAACTCCTATATAAACTACCTTTACTCTCTCTCTCCTCATTCTTCACTTTCCAAATTTTTTTTCAAAGTGTAAAAGCTCTCCTTCTTCCTTCTTTTCCCCTTGAGGTCGAAACATTAGAGCCCCACACACACACTCACAACTTCTCATTTTTCTCTCTTATCTTCCATCCACTTCAAGTAAGTAAAGATCCACTACTTCTAACTCATGAAACTTTGTTATGGCTAAGTGATTTTTGGTTATCTCAACTCCATGTTCCCATGATCTTGTAGTAGGAACAATGAGATAACAACACAAAAATCCCGAACCATTACAAAGTAGATCTATCTTTTAAAGAAGTTTCCATACCAAAAGCTTTACTTTTATCCATCAAAAAGTCTTTTAAACAAAGGATCTTTTATAAAAATATGGTTTTTATGTTTTTAAAACTCATTTAAGCTTTTGATAAAGTAGATCCATCATCTTGTTACTCATGAGCATGTAGGCATTTATAGTTTCATTATTATTTTGTTCTTATGTGCATAAATAGTCTTTAATATTTTTGTCTTTAGTAAATGACTTTCCTAGTATATAAATCTATAGATAGATGAGTCCATGAAGTCAAAAAGAAAAGTACTTTACTAGAAAAAGACTTTTGAAAATTCGGATGACTTTGAAAACCAAGGTCAAAAACACTTTTAACAACTTCTAAACATGTATTTCATAAGAGAAATGAAGCCTATGGGTAATAGATAATGTTTAGTAGTATTTTTCATGAGTTAAAAGGAGTTTTTACTAAAGAAAATGTTGGAAACAAGAAATGAAGTCCATAGGAGTTTTGAGTTAAAAGTTATGAAAAACCAAATTCGTAATAATGGGTGTAGGGTTAGAAAACACTATTTTTCCAACTTCAAAAATGATATTTTCTTAAATAAATGAAGTCCTTAGGATATAGGTATAATAGATACTTAAAGTTTCAAGTATAAAATATATTTTTCCTAAAGGAATCAACTTGAAAATGAACTTTTGTAAATTCGGATTTTTGGAAACCCCATAGTAAAAGACCCGCTTAAAAGTTTATAAATGTGAATTTTATTAAAGAAATGAAGGCCTTAGGATATAACTAATATAAGGGTCAAAATTTCTTTAAATAAAGTAGAGTTCTTCTAAAGGAAATCCATGTAAAAAGTAGATGTGGTCAAAAGTAGTAAACTCACTTACTAAATATTGAGAGGAAATGGTTTCTAAGGAAAGTTTGTTTTCTAAAAATCGTTAAATCTAAAAGTTATAGGAACATAGACTCCTTAAGGTTCACATCATGACATTCATGATAGGGAAAATCATTTCAATTGCATTTAGCATCATATTACACTTAGGAATCTCAAATGCATTCATGAAAACCGCATTTTTGGAATTGACAAACTCGCTGTACAGATCTGATCCCTCCATTCCGAGGCTTAGATATTTTCAAAACTTGATTTAAACTTTATATTTAGAAAGCTCTTCCGAAGTAGATAGAAATCGGTATAAAATTTGCGAAATTCTGACTTAAAACGACCAAGTTATGGCCATTTTAAAACGGAACTTCGGAAATGACGCGAATTCCGATTTCATTAAGTTTCCTTAGAGTTTTAGTGTCCTAAGTTGATAGAATACTTATTAGGGTAATTTCTTATATGAATAGGTGAACCCGTGGATGCTGACGAGTTACCTCCGGACTATTACTACTAGAAGACCGGAGTACCGATGGCAGAGTGAGTTTTTCTTCCCAATTCATTTATTGTATGTGCTTGTAAAGTAGTGCACTAGAATGTAGGTCAATTGAACGGAATATGAATGATGGGGATTATTGGGAAATTATATGATTGTTGATGATGTGAGAAACAAATTAAGAATATCGAAACCGGGTGATAAACTTTGATTGTATAGTTAGCTATGATGGATTGTCTGATAAATTGATTGATCGCCTAAGTAAATTGGCTTAATCAACTACTTGAGTAAATGATAAATTGACATGTGCATATCACAAGGGGATGGAGCATGAGCATTTGTAGGTTAGTCGTGAACCATAAACGACATCGAATAATCGTAGGTTAGTCGTGAACCATAAACGACATCGAATAATCGTAGGTTAGTGGTGAACCATAAACGACATCGAATAATCGTAGGTTAGTCGTGAACCATAAACGACATCGAATAATCGTAGGTTAACCGTGATCCATAAACGGGATATTGTTAGTACCGCAGGATTCGTTAGTTTGCTAACCCGGGATGGAGGGCGCAATTCCATCCACATATGATTTCCGGTTGGTCATATGTATGTTGAACTCATGTGTTTGATGCATACACTTGCTTGATTAATAACTTGATTGAATTGTTGTGACATAAATGTTTTTGTGGGAGATTACACTCACTAAGCTAGTTAGCTTATGTCCCTACAGTCCGTTCCTTTTGCAGCTTACCCACTTATGGCTTAGGCGAAGAGACCCGGCTGAACAGGTACCGAAGCTAGGAGTTTTCCCTAGAAGTTGTAATTTTTGTATTAGACTTCCATAGAAAACTTCTAAGACTTGGATGACTGTAATGGACCGTTAATTATTCTTTTGCAGGGGAATGCCCCTTAGAATTTTGTAATATTTAATTATGTTCATGAATTATATCCTATTGCCCATGCATGCCAAATTAAGCTTTTATCTCAATTCGGACTTGTACTCTATTGTGTAAAGGTACGCCTTACATCTATATGAGACTCTCGAAAGACTAAGGTGGTAATTCGGGAATTTTATATGGCATGTGGCGGACTGTTACGTTTAGGGTACCCTATGGGGCGTGACAGCAACCCAATGCAGCCTCCATCGTAACCTTGAAGAATTTATTCGTATCAATGGTACTTTGTACTTTAAAGGACCGGAGGGTGTTCTATCGCGATGCATTTGCGCGAAATAGGCTCGATTAAAATTAGACAAGTATCATAAGATATGGTGTGGGGAAGAAGGACCTCCTTTGTATCGTCGCATTCAACGTGCAGGGTATTACTGGCCCTCAATGGCTAAGGATGCATCTCAGGTACAAATGCATTGTCCTAAATGCTCTGAGTTACTAGATGCAAAAGAATGTAATTTTGTCGCAAGTGCTAGAGATTGGCATCGTCCGTATATTGACTATTTGAAGAATAACGTGCTACCGACTAATAGTACGGATGCCAAATTAGTGAAAAGGAAGGCACGCAAGTACCTAATGTATGAGGATGAGTTGTATAGAGTCTCATTCATGGGAAAGCCTCTCAGATGCATTACTTCTCCTGAAACAGAAGAGATATAACCGAGGTACATGCTGGAGAATGCGGTGAGCACCAAGGCGTAAGGAAGTTGTATTATCAGCTACTAGACATGGGGTACTATTGGCCAACCATGGAATCAGATAGTTCCAATTTTGTTAAACGGTGCGTTCCTTGCCAAGAACATGGAGATGTGATTCATTCTCCTGCAGTTGCACTTCACAGCTTAACAACACCATGGCCTTTCCACACTTGGGCGTTTGATCTAATGGGTCCTATTCACCCACCATCTAGAGGTTGTATTTGGATCTTAGCTGGAACTGAATGTTTTACTAAGTGGGTAGAAGCCATTCCTTTAAAAAAGGCGACAGGACCGTAGTTGCAAGCTTCATTAAGGAGAACATTATATGCCGATTTGGGATTCCAAAAGCATCCTTTCAGATAATGGCACTCCTTTCATCAATTCACATGTTCGACAACTGTTGGAATCATATGGTATTGATCATGTAAAGTCAACCCCTTATTACCCTAAGGGCAACGGCCAAGCGGAAGCTACGAACAAGACTCTTTTAAAAGTTCTGAGTCGTATGGTACACGATAACCATAAAGAATGGCACGATAAACTATCCCTAGCACTTTGGGCTTACAGGACTTCAAAGCGGCGACCAACACAAGCAACACCTTTTTCGTTAGTATATGGTGCCGAAGCAGTCGTGCCTATAGAGGTTCTGATCCCTTCAGCACGATTAGATTACGATCAATGCTGAGCTTGAGCCAGATGCTTTACGCATAATAGACTTGGAAGCCTTAGATGAAAGACGAGATATGGCCAAAAACAACTTGATCAACTACCAACACAAGCTTGGTATGGCCTACGATCGGTTGGTGAAGAAAAGGTCATTTCAAGTGGGTGATGTTGTACTTCGTGCAGCCGAGCATGTGCGCCGAAGTATACCTGCGCCAAAGTTCACGCCAAAATGGGAAGGTCCCTTCATTATACATGAAGTCCATGATAGCGGGTATTGCAAGCTCCTCAATCCAAAGACTGATGCTATTACAGCTCCTATAAATTTTCAATATGTAAAGAAGTTTCACATGTAATAGCATGATCAGTGATGATGATGACTTGAATAATATGGGCTTGCTTTCACATGATTCTTTCACCAATCAATTTCATTATACATTATATTTATATGTTGCTGCTGCTTGGTAAGAGACTTCTCCTATGCGCGCGACATTCGTTCATTCATTCATGCGGCTTGTAATTGTTCAAATTTACTAAGCGCGTGGCACTATACATGCATACAGACTTTTGTCTAAGTATGTTATATTAATCATCGTATTTGATGGAATGGTTAAGTGGGTAATACCCCCTTAACAATCTTTGTGAAATTAAAATGCCTTTGCTCGCGAAAAAAAAATATAAGTCTTAACGCGCAAAGTTATACTACGTAACGTACTACTACAAGTGAGAATATAAATTACAACATGATAGAGCTTTGAATCAAACCGTTGCTGGCAAGTGAGAGTATCTCTCTGATGCGCAACACAATAATCGTAACAATATTTGTTGCTTCATGACTCATTACTATTAAGTAAAAGCATTGCTACTTAGGTGCATGAGCATGTTACCAAGTGATACTTTACTATTCACTAACATAAACAAGATCAAGCAATATCAAGCAACAATAATGACAAAATCAAGCCAAACAATGTTTTTACCCGAAAAGGGCGTTACAACAAATTGTTCTTGAAATTGAAGAGAAAATATCAGCTAATCTAAACTATGCCTGATGTCTGAGCGAACTCTGGACTCTAGGTCTTCACCTTCAAGCATAGCCTCCATCTCAGCCTTTGCTGCCTCAGCCTCTTGGCGAAGTTCTTGCATCTTCATCATTAATTTTTCATGGCGAATCTTCGCTTCATGATAATTTAGACACCTCTTAGCCTTGTCAGCAATTGGCCATAAGCTATCAACTTTGAATCGTAACAAACGGGCCCCCTCAGCACATTGGACAAGTTGCTCTAATTCAGTCTTAGACAAAGAATTCCAAGATCGCTCAATCAACAGCATGGCTTCACCGAGCATTTTCATCATTGCATTAGCCAAGTCTGTTCCTGGCAGAGAAGAACCAACCCAAAATTCCTTATCTATGGTAGCAAGACTCTGTAAAGGCTCCATTAAGTGAGATGGCACGATGTAACCGTGAAATGAAGTTGTATCATCTAAATGAGTTGCAACTCCAATAGACTTGTCTGCTCTTCGTTGCTGTGATTCACCACTAATGGAGGGAGGCATACATTGGAAACTGAAGTAGTAATGGGAGCAATGCCATCAACTATGATATTGCAAAATGAAGGGTCTACTAATGAGCAATCATGAGCCTGAGGATAATCATCTTCCATGTTTCTAGGCTCTTGATCATCTTGAACATTATCCTATCAAGACGAAGTCTTCCTCGTTCGCAAAAGGGCCTTCAAATCTCTAAATCATCTACTGAAGGATTACCCTCAATGCTGGCATCATTAACAAGAGACAATTCATAGTCAACCTCCTCACTATCATCTTCCTCTTCGGTTGTATCAGTAGTAGTCACTATGTGATCCTTGGTTTGTAACACCTTTCCTTGACCATATCGACAAGGGAAAGGTCGTGTAATTGGAAGAGTAGACCCTACTGTCGAATTATCAACGGTCTGAGTAATAATATCATGACTGCTACTATGTTTACTCTTAGACGACTGTCCCGCTGAAGCTGAAGATGCACCTTTCAAAGTTGTGTCCTGCAAATAAACAATGATGAACAAAAGTTATAGTTGACCTTGTGATATACATATGTGTGTGTATGTGCATGTATAGACAGCTTAAGTAACAAGATTTAATACCTCACAAAGGCGAGGACGCTTGATTTGACTGATGATTGATGCAGGAGGCATGGTCCGCCCAATCACCGCTTTTCCTGAAGTGTTATTCTTGTCATCTTTCGGAAGTTGAAAGTGGAACTCATGCTTATAAATGACCGACTCTGGCAAACTGTCATCTATAGCTGAAAGAGTATATTTCTTGAATGCCTCAAGACACCCTGTCCAATACGTTAACCATCCACTTGATGCAACACCGGAGCGATTGATAGATGGAAAAAACATCTGTCTGACAGAACAATAGAGCTCATGGCGTTTCTCAAGACTAATTGCCTCAAGCATCTATTAAAATCTGTGTCGATAGCCACAATAGAAGGCACACCTTGATCAAACCCAAACTGACGTGCAACCCGATGAGGTGAGTACAACATTACTCTATGCTCCAAGAATTCAGTAGAAGAATCACACCAATCGTGAAGCGCAGGCAAACCTCGAGGTGTACACCAAGAACATATACTACTTCAGCATCAGAAAGCTGCTCGCCACATTCCATCAGATTCACTAAGGTCTTGGAACCCGAAGGGTAATATGTTGTGCACCACTCATATCCCTCCAATTCCTTTGTATAAGGGCGAAAGTCGACCTCATGAGCATCATCTATAATATCAAGTAATGAACCCAAAGGCTTTCTATCAACCCAAGCCCAAGCTCGAGGTTCAGGAGGATCAGGTTTTGCAACAGGTACACCTGGATATCTTTTGTAATGTTCGCTGAAAAACAAGTGTAGAAATCCCAAATCTACATTTGATACGATGATATATCGCCCCTTTGATCGAACTGAAGTCTCACTGTAAAGGTCCAAGCGCCGATATAAAGACCCTAAATAAAAAGGCGCCAAGGCAACTCGTTCTCCACGAGCAAGACGAATTGCCAAGTTAAAAAATCGCGGACTGACACCTTTTCCTGGCCCCGGGAAACACGTACATGGATAACCAACAAGCGATGAAAGCTTCTAACTCATGCCTGAAATGAATTGTGGGTTATAATAATAAATTGATGAGTGATGACATTCAAGCATAAATAAACAAAGTAGGAAACGACATACAAACTTGATTACAAAAAAGAGTATCGCATCCAATATGAGCTGTGACGAGCATGTATGCCGGATTTATACAAAGCAAGGGGGCAAGATATGTTACAAAGTCTCAAGAAGCTTTGGTATAGGATTCATTATATATGATGATTCATATTTGGAATGAAACCATCATTCATCATTCATATTATTGAAGTGAAGGTCCCTGAGTGTTATTTTCTGAAACACGACACGAGTCATCAACAACTTGTCTCCTATCTCTATTTTTCTACCAAAGTCAATGATACATATCAGATGGTTGTCTACTTTGGAGTATTTACTTATTATGATATCGTTCATCTACAAGATGGTGAAGAAAGCGAGCTTGATACTAAAATAAAAAAATGAGAAAGAGTCTTGGTACAATGAAAATGGTAGATCAAGTTGTTTATGCAAAACTTTGATTTAGAGGACAATATGTACTACTTGTGAACTCAAATTCACAGCATAAGACATGCACAACAAGTGTATTAGCTACCAAAGTATTGCATTCATTCACCAAATGACTAGGCACACAAGATGAGAAAGAGTCCCCTCTTACAGTAGTGCGGTTCCAAGATCATCGCATGGGCAAGTGAGACACAAATAACCGAGGAGAGCCTCTCTCATAGCGGTGCGGTACCAAGATCATCATGTGAGGAATGGAACACGGACGCAATGTGCGGTTTCAAGATTGTCACATGAGGTTTGGGACACGGACGGCTGAGAGTGTCATCGTATAGTGCATGGTCTCATGATTGCCATTTATGCGGTCGGAACATGGACAACAAAGAGCTTTGTCTTAAAAATCATGAGGCACCGTGGTCATTAGATGAATGAATGGAACACATGATGAATGTGAATGATGAATTTGAGTATTCTTCTCGAACGCAAGAATCATTAATAGTTGATGACATTAATATGAGTTCATAAAACAAGAAAATCATGCTTACAAAAACAAAGTCAAGAAGATACGCGGTGAAGATTCAATACTTCAATCTAGAGCCCTGCATTACAAGAAAATGAGATGAGTTAGTTTTACAAATAAGAAAGGTTTCACTCATGCTGAGAATATATATAATAAAAAGTACCCACATTCCTTGACAAGTACTAAACCCACTTACGATGGCATTAAATGGACCGAAAGGCATGAAGCACATATACAATTTCCCATTACACAGCTCATACAATTTCTCCTAAACCCATAACCATAAATAGGAAACTGAGCTGAATCAAAGCAAAAGAACACAGCTTCCTTATCTTATCGTAGAGTTCAATGGTGGCTGGTTATGTGCAAAATCAGATGTATGAGGAGGCTTTGGCCTTATTTCATAGGAATCATGTTATTGGAAAGGGGCAAAGTCATTTCATGGCTTTTTCTGTTATTTGTGCTTGTGCGGAATTGGCAGCTCTTATTGAGGGAAAGCAAGCCTATGGGTTTGTGTTGATAAATGGTTTTGATCTCAATATTTTCGTGGTATCTTCACTTTTTGATATGTATTTTAGATGTAGTAATGTCAAAGATGCTTATTTTTTTGTTTTCTAGGGTGGAGGAGAAGAAGGAATGTTGTTTCGATGAATGCAAAGATCCCTGGTTTTGCAGATTTGGCGAATTTCACGAAAATGTGGATATCTCTCTCATATGAGCTCCGTTTGAGGCGATTCAAAATTTCTTAGAAAGCTAAGAGGGAGATATAAAACTTTTGTGTTTTGAGTTTTGGTGGATTCAAAACGAATCGATACAGTTTTTGTTATAAAGTCACTGCATGACAGCAAAGATCCCTGGTTTTGCAGATTTGGCGAAGTTCACAAAAATGTGGATATCTCTCTCATATGAGCTCCGTTTGAGACTATTCAAAATTCCTTAGAAAGCTAATAGGGAGATCTAAAACTTTTTTGTTTTGAGTTTTGGTGGATTCGAAACGAATCGATACAGTTTTTGCTATAAATTCGCTGCATGACAGCAAAGATCCCTGGTATTGCAGATTTGACGAAGTTCACGAAAATGTGGATATCTCTCTCATGAGAAGTCCTATTGAGGTGATTCAAAATTCTTTGGAAAGCTAAAAGAAAGAAATACAACTTTCATGTTTTGAATTTTGATGGATTCACAACGGATCAATACAGAATTAGCTATGAATATACGGGATATCTAGTGAAATGCTCTGATTCACAGATTTGATGGGGTTGAGTAAATTGTGGATATTTCTCTCATCCGTACTCCTTTTGAGGTGATTCAAAATCCTATAGAAAGCTAAGGGAAAGATATTTAACTTTTGTGTTTTGGGTTTTGGTAAAATCGGAATGAATCAAGGTCGAAATCAACTTTGAAGATACTACTCTTGCACTGTGACTTACTGATCTACACTTAGGCACAGTAGCAGCAAATGCAAAGGATGAAGATCCGTCAAGAACCAATAAAACTTTCTTGGAATGATCTCAAAGTAGGAACAAACCAGGATACCATTGCGAAAATTGTTTTTCACATTTAATATCAGCAAATACAAGCAAGCATTCCAATCAAGCAAGTAGGCATTCATTAACATGTATTGTGAATTGGATGATAAAAATTGGAAGATAAGTTTATGCTCAGATTATAAAAATTGTACGTCTAACTGATGTATACATGGGGACTGCCCTCATTAACATGTATTGTAAATTGGATGATGTGGATAGTGCTTGGAAGATCTTTGAGACAATGTCTTTTTGCAATACTATCACATGGAATGAGATGATACATGTATATTTTAAGTGTAGCTATGGAAAAGAGGCTGTTCTTCTTTACGAAAACATGATTAACAATAGCAAGAAACCTGATGGCACATTTACTAATGTCTTAACGGCATGCAGTCATGCTAGTTTAGTAGATGAAGGATGGTACTGGTTCAATGCAATGTGAGGAATGAAGATGAAGCCCGATTATGTCATCTAGAGCTCTCTCCTTGGGGCTTGCAGGATCCACAAGAATGTAGAACTTGGAGACATTTCTACAAGAAAACTTATTTGAGTTAGAACCAAATAATTGTGGATATTATGTATTACTCTGCAGCATGTATGTTGATGCTGGAAGATGGGAAGATGTTGAGAGAACAAGAGCACTTATAAAAATGGATTTGACTTATTGACGCAGGGATAAAATGTTCGATTCAATGCAGCACAAACACGTGATAGAACATGTTTTCGACATCATCACAGACGTGAATTTAATGGAATGAATTCATGAACCAGCTGATGCAATGTTATCAACATTATAGCCCTGTATCGACACAGACATGTGTATTTATCATAACCCTGTTCCTCCTTGCAGATGCGGAATATGGATAACATAAGGTTCTTCAAGCTAGAACATGGAATAACCTGCAAGTTACTAATAACGACTGTATACAGCAGGATCAGCCAAAGCTTTGCAACACTCATTGAAGATTACAAAAATAGGAGATGGAACGAAAAAAAATTTTATGGGTCATTGAAGTGCAGAAAACAAAATCTTTATGCTGTTTGTCTTCTACCATAATTGTAATAATAGAGCTCTATGAAAAAAAAAATGAAAATGAAATGAAAAGAAGACAGATAAAAAAGAGAAGGGCAGTGAAGACATACAAGGAAGAAGATGGTGATATGTATATATAGAGTTGTGTAAAAATAATAATAAGGATTAAAATGTGACAAATGAGGCAGGGATTGTGAAAAGAAAACAAAAAGATATCTTATGTGTTGGAGCAAATGAAGCAATATGCTGTACTACAACTATCAAATTATGACACCTGTCCCAAGTAGTATAATATTATGACAGCTTTGGCAGATATGTGTGTTGGCAGCAAGGGACATTAGTTTTTCAAAAAAAAAAATTGAGGAAAGCTGCAGCTTTCAGAAGAACACACACTGATCACTCACTGCAGCACCAGTACTGCCTCTTCACGAACACCAGGATCAATACTTATACCATGCTGAGGCCACTATGCTGTCTTGAAGGAGTTGAAGATTGAGCAATGGCATATCAACAAAAGATCCATCCAGCAGAGAAGGGTAGAGCAATGCCCCATAAGCCTCACGAGTCCCTAGGCTCTTCAGTAATGGAAAAAGGTGGTCCAGTTCAGCATCATGCTGATCTGCAGCCTTCCATGATAACCCCCATGAAAGCATCGAGAAGAAGAAATTGCTGCTGCAGGTGCTTTTGTGTTGTACTTAGCCTCCTTGCTGGTGTACTGATCCTCATCGGAGCCACTGCTAGGATTCTTTACCTTATTTTCAAGCCAAAACTCCCACAATACTCAGTTGACAATCTGAAGATAAGCACCTTAAGGCTCAATCTTGACCTGACATTGTATGCCAGATTTGATGTGAAAGTCACAGCCAATAATCCAAACAAAAAAAATAGGAATCCACTATGAGAAAGGTAGCCAGTTGAGTGTGTGGTACCAAAATGTCATGCTATGCAAAGGAGCTCTACCAAAATTCTATCAAGGGCACCAAAACATTACAAAGCTGGATGTAGTCTTAACTGGTCAAAGAGCATCTGGGAGCACCATTCTGACAGTAATGTGAAAGCAGTGGTGGTGGAATGCATTATCTGCTCAGCCATTTATAAATGATCTTCAACTGTATTTTTTTTTACCAAGAATTATCAAAATTCTGATCCTTGGTTGCAAATTTATTTTTACACAACCGTATTTAATTTATTATAAGTGTACAAAGTATGTGATAGCATACATGTTTTATTCTTCAAGGGTCATCCACGTAGTATTGTGACTAGACCCAAAACTATTGTTGCAAATCCCAGTATTTAGGTTACATAGAAAACATGAACTATGGAGAAACTAGAGTAGACATGAGATACCGTTACTCTAATTCGACGCAATCCGATGAATCAGCTCAAGATTTGGAGAGAAATAACTGTGGTCATCCATATTTTCCATGCTCAAGTCCTTCTTCTTGCACCATTCCCTCAGGGGGTCAGCATTCTGAGAGTAATACTCCTTACTTCTCCTGGCCCACTTTTGATGCAGCAGAAGATAGAGCTAGTTATTTTGCGAACCTTCAGAAAGGGGTGCTGCCTGAGACTCTTGGGCAGTTGCCCTCTGGGCAGCGAGCTACAACCTTGCTCGAACTCATGACTATCAGGGCTTTTCATAGCAAAATCATGCGAAGGTTTAGCTTGGGGACTGCTATTGGTTTTCGCATTACGAGGGGTTCTTGACAAATACGCCGGCTATTCTTGTGTTCGTTGCCCGAAAAGTGCACAGGCAATGGCTCAGCCATATCCAATGTTTACCTGCTTACCTTGAGGTAATGCACGTGTCATGTCAACTGGTTGGATGTGAGTCCACTCTGTTTTTTCGGCCAGTAATAGATGACCTCTAACAAGCTAGAGATCTTGAGACCAACGCTTAAGAAATGGACTATGCATGTTAACGAGTAATGTTTTGTTAAAACCAGATTAAAGAAGGGATTTCCAATTGGGTTTATTAAGGTTTCGTCATCAAATGTATTTTTTTAGGAAACAATACGATAAGTCTCCCACTAATGCAGATCAGCAATCTTATGCTGGGGGAGACAGAATGCTGCAGTGCCATTGTTACCACTTTTGTTTTAAATTGATAATATCAACAGAAATCAGAAAACGATGTTCCCCTGTGGTCTGTTTTGAATTGGAGATTTATCACCGGAAAAGAATAAAATAAATAACATCAAAACGAGGGGAATATTTAGATTTCTTCTTCTCCGTGGCTTACAGTTATAGGAATCTTCCTTTTTCATGGCATACTACTTGGAGATCCAACAAATGGTTGCCTCATGCGTTTTACATTTCCTTGTCTGGGACAAGAGGCAGTAAATAACAGTGGTGCTGTCTCGTGCATATTATCTCAGATGTGTTACTTGAAAATAGGGCTTCCTTATTTCCCTTTTCTTTATTCTTTGGAATATAAAGATTTCATGACATTATTTTGTCACACACACCAGAGCCTTTACAACCAGAAATTTTACAAATCTATCATTAAATTCCAATAGAGGACATTTATCTATCAAATTCGTCCCATCGTATGCCTCTTTCAGGAAAACAGTACTCCTTGCACCTTTATTGGTGATGTAAAAGATCCCGTAGTGCTTGATCAAACAAAGAACCAATTTAGCTGGCAAGAAGTACTCCGAATGAAAAGCATCGATCTGTGCAGATGTCAACCTCTTCTCCATTGTCAAACTCAGAAGCTCATGCAGCACACCACATACGCTTTCGAGATTTTGGGTCACTTGCTTCGAATCTCCTTGCATTCAAGTAAGGTGAAGGGAATTCCGTTTTCTGCCACCTCTCAACTTCCTTAAGATAGGCCACATTTGGTCTAAATCCAGCGGGATAATTCAATGTAAAGGCAAACGGACCTGGGTAGTTGCCATCTTTTGAAATGCAAACCTTTCTTCCCCCTTTTAAGTTCAAAACTCCTTGGGCGTCTAATTTTTGCTCGCGGGCAGTAATTGCCAGTGAAGAATCCCAATGTTGTAGCTGGAGAGCATCCTTGCCATCGATACTGGTGACAGAAAAGCATTTCGGGTACTTTGTAATTAAAGAGTCCTTAAAATCATGGGGCAAACCCAGTTGAGGGCCAATTAAATCAATCTTCTCAAGGGGAAGGCGACAATCAACGGAGAGCATTAAGAGTTTCCTCAAGTTCTTGACCAAGAGGGGTTCCATCAACATCCTGGCTCCGGGTTCTTCGGAGGCAATCTCCTGAGCTCTGTGAGTGAGGGACAAAAGGTGGGGAGCATTCCCACCACCCACGTAGAAAATGGAAGGGTATCTCTCGATGAGGGACATGAAGTTCCATTTTTGGACGAAACCAACATGCTTTTCGCGGTCCCTGAGGAGTAAAGACTTGTGGTTTTGGGATTGGATGAGAGCTTTGAGGTGTAAGATGAGGGCAGGCCTCTTGGCCAAGTCCATGACCCTGTCAAGATGGTGGACTCTATGGTAGATTTTCATCTTGGCCTCTTCCCTCCACTAGATTTATGCTTCACCAGAATGCATGATTTTGGAAATGGCAACAGCATGTTCATGTTCTTGTTCATCCCAAAATGATATGCATTAAGCTCTAAGTTTAGACAATGGAGCTTGGATTTCTGATACGTTTTATTTCATTTACTTTTTTAATATTTACGGACTTGCTCACAAAGGTAAAGCGTCGAACACATAGCGTGCAAGAATTTTAGAAGTACCTGCTCGCTGCATCCTACGAGAGTGAAACGACTCACCTAATTCAATGGATGGATCCGAAAAGACTTGGTTAGACCACCAAAAAGGAACTCTTCACGCGTGGGAATAAATCGTAGAATCAACGATGGATGAATGGCAATTAGGTTGCTGAGGTTGTTGATGATGGGTGTTTCTGTTTCACATTCACATGGATTAGGACTGCTGTTTTTAAGGTTTAATGGTCCGAGTATCGAAGTGCTTTGGGTTTAAAGATCCATTGAGGACCCCGCTGGGTTTTGGTCGGATATTGCATCTAAATTTTACTGGAAGAAGAATTGGGGTGATGAAGTGTACAGTGAGAATCTTAACATTCACAAAGGCCCTATCAAGATTGAGTGGCTCAAAGGTGGCATCACAAACATTTGTTACAACTGCTTGGACAGGAATATCTCTCAAGAATTCAATTATTCTACAACAAGCTAAGTATGATCAAAGATTCCATAAAATGCAAGAAAAATCAACTCCGAGAAGGATCATTTATATGGAACAGAAGCGAAAGATGAATCCATATACAAAGGAAAGCATGCCAATACACCAGTGTTTCAGGATAGTATAATTTCAATGTGAAAACGATATGCTCATCAGATGATACTACAGGAATATCTCTCGAAAGAATTCAATTATTTGATGATGTTGCATCAGATTCCTACATTGCAAGCCATTATGAAATTAACACACCAAGCAGCAGTGCAGCTAAGTTATAGCGCACATGCGCTGGATGAGACTTTCATCATTCGTAAGGGCTTGATTAATGCCCAAATCCTTTCGATATGGCTCGAAAGACTTTGGTCAGGGGGCAAAATGTAGATGTACGAATTTGATTACAAAGGCCTTGAGCCTTAATTTTATTTGGATTTAACTCTTTGGGCTAATGTGACAGGGCTTAAAGAGTTAGGCCCAATCCATTGGGATAATCATGGGAGTTTTGGCATGGTAGGCTTGGAGTAGGGTCCGTTGGAATTGGCCTGCCCAATTCCAACTTTTCAAATTGGCTCACACACATTACAATGAAGGCCTTATGGGCCTGGGTCCATAAGGGAGCCCACATCCATGTCCATAATGAGAGGGAGTCATCCTAGCCGTCGGTCGTCTGTCTCATCTGACGGAGGACATCGACAGCTAGATTCTCTATAAATACCTTAGTCCTTACCTCATTTGGACAAGGTGAAATCTTGGACGAACGCCGTCGTGCTGCCGGATTTCCGTCTTGGTAAATCAAACACTTAATTTACTCAAGAACATATACTAATCCATAGTACTCAGTGAGGTTGATGCTATTTAGCTCCCTTACCTGTCACACGTGTGTTAGAGCCTATTGAGATTGCCTACTCCTCCTCCCTACGCGATTCTCTCTTGATCATCCTATCACGTGTTGTTTCCCTAGGTCACTCGTAGCGCAATAGTCACGCGACACGCATGTGATCGTTGCATCCGGATTGATACCCACACATTTTTTTTGGAGTAGGGTCCGTTAGAATTGGCCTGCCCAATTCCAACCTTTCTCAAATTGGCTCACACACATTACAATGAAGGCCTTATGGGCCTGGGTCCATAAGGGAGCCCACATCCATGTCCATAATGAGAGGGACTCATCCTAGCCGTCAGTCGTCTGTCTCATCTGACGGACGACATCGACAGCTAGATTCTCTATAAATACATTAGTCCTTACCTCATTTGGACAAGGTGAAATCTTGGACGAACGCCGTCGTGTTGCCGGATTTTCATCTTGGTAAATCAAACACTTAATTTATTCAAGAACATACACGAATCCATAGTACTCAGTGAGGTTGATGCTATTTAGCTCCCTTACCTGTCACACGTGTGTTAGAGCCTATTGAGATTGCCTACTCCTCCTCCCTACGCGATTCTCTCTTTATCATCCTATCACGTATTGTTTCCCTAGGTCACGCGTAGCGCAATAGTCACGCGACACGCACGTGATCGTTGCATCCGGATTGATACCCACACAGACATTAACATGAATATTAGAGTAAAAAAGACTACACCTTAGAAAGACTAATCTTGCAATCTTCTTTCTCTCTTCTTGACTTTCTTCTTTCTAAAATTCTAGACCGTATGTAAAGTATGACTAATTTGTTTCAATTATGACTAATTTTTTATTAAGATCTATTTATATACACAAAAGTCTTAATAAGTCCCATAATTTTCAAATAGAAATCAAGTTTAAAGATGTTTGTAAAATTGAATAAGCTTCGTAAAATATCTTAACTCCATACCATATACAAAGAATATTGGATTGAATCATGTATCTTTCTAGTCTCGTTCACAATCTTTAATTGCAATACAACATTAGATACACATGGGATCAAGTACTCTTCTGGGTTTCTCTTTGACTCTTTTATAATTCTCCAACAAACAGAAGCACGGCACAAGCATGGGGACATATAATTACTCATGGACCTCTTTGATATCTTTCCTTTAGCATCTCTAAACAAAGCATGGGTGAAACATAAGGTATTGTAATTAATCATGCAACTCTCTAGTCTTTATAAAATGAGCACGATTTCTTTTGATGTCATGGATCCTCTTCAATTGAAACACAAGATATGCTTGGATAATGTAGTTTGCTCATGTTCTTCTTTCTTTTTCTAAACTCGTTCATTTTCTTCCAAAACTTGCTCAAACTTGATTAATTCTCCGCCTTTAGCTCATAAATCCTTTTCAACATCTTAAAATAAAAAATTAACTAAATCAAGTCTTAAATCCTCATCAACAATCATCAAAACCAATCAATTATATCATAATTTCCCTTCTTAAATAAAGACTAAAATACATTTATCACTATGCGTTTAGGCTTGTGGTGTAAACCTCCTAAGGATGGAAATGAATGCTTAAAATCTAAGAAATGTGGTTTATGATGGAATTTAGAGCACATAGGTAATGAACTACAAGGATATGAATTAATTAGATTAGTATATGAGTAATTGGATAAGTAGAGGATAAGTAGAGATGGTTCTCCTTAACGAATTGTGTAAAATTAGAGGATTCATGACAAAAACCTAACTTGAATGTGTCACGCCCCGAAGGATACCCTAAATGTGGCAGTCCGCCGTACACAATATTAAAGCCTAAGAATGACCACCTCAGTCACACGAAGGCTTCCATACTATGTATAAGGCGTCTAACACATAAAGGAGACACATCGGAATGATACGTTTTATGTTGATACAATTGAGTAACAATGTAAAGGAAATACAAATTTACTATACTTCAGATACAAATCACTATACTTCAAAATACAAATCATTCAACTCCAATTACATTCATCCACAGACTTCCCTACAAATATTACAAGACAAATCATAAAACTAGATAACTTCAACATTCGTATTCTTGCCGAAATCCCAGTCATTCCCGACTCAACCAATTCGTCCCACTTGCATTCTTGAGATAACCTGTTCATTTAAACAACTATAGGGGTATAAGCTACACTAGCTTAGTGAGAATTCCCTTAATTCCGTACCATAACAAACAAGTATTAGTCAATCATATGCTATGCATGAACAAACACGTGAGCAAGCAATTATGCGTGGGTATCCGGAACCCACACACAGAACGGATTTACGCCCTCCGTATCTTGGGTTAGGAATGGTATTGAGTCTACACGACCGCATCTAGTCCCCAAGCCCTCGGCTCTTAGCACTCGACTCGGCTAGGCTCATCCAAGAATGCATCCACATGCGCCTTAGTACCCCTGAATGAGCTCTGGCACCGGGTTCGTTATCCAAACGAGTCATCCACGGACCATACCGATCGACCTGCGTAGGAGTAGCATGCTACCAAATGCAATATGTCCAATGCGATGCATGACCAATTTAATTTTTGCTTGGTCAAAATATTTATACATTCTTAGAGTGACCAACCAATATCACACATATAACAGAAATAATATGAACGGTGCAGTTATCAATCAAATCGTGGTTTCGATATGCTTTAGTATTCTTTGGCATACATTCATCACAGTCTCATCATATCTCCCATCCCCATTCATATCGATTTTTATCTTGTTCCTATAATTCTAATGCAACTAACTACAAGCACAATCAAGGTAACAAAACAAGGAGAAAACTCACTCGGCCATTGGATCACCGGTCTTCTAGTAATAGTAATCCGGTGGTAGGGAATCTTCGAATTCGGATCACCTAAAAAGGAAGAAATACTCTAATAAGTATTTCAACTCAAACTAATCTCAAACGATCTTATACGAACTATTAAATTCGTAATTCTCGTCCTAAGCGGGAATTCCAACTTAAAACGGCCATAACTTGGTCATTTTAACTCGGAATCTCGCAAATTATATATCGATTTCTATCTACTTCGAAAGATCTATCTAATTCTAATATTATATTTAAGTTTTGAAAATATTTAGGTCTCGAACAGAGGGATCAGATCTATCAGTAACGGTTTCGATTCCGAAAAATAGTTTTGTAAATGTTTGTAATGTTTTTATTATTAACTTAGCTATACATGCAATATGAATGATTTCCTAACATGAATGACATGAGATGAGCTTAATGTATGTATGATCTTGATGATTTTTGCTAAAAAGAAATTTTATAACTTTTTATTTTGCAAGACCATAATAACCACTTACTTATGAAAAATCTAGTTTTCTAACTTTTATCATTTCCATTTGTTTTGGATTTGTTACTTAAGAAAATATAATTATTTTTGTCAAAATTGAGTCTTCATTATATATATTACTTATGACCTTCATTTCTACATAAAAATTTCCATTTTACACTTTGTAAGCATGTTTTCAAGTGGGGTTGATTCCAAAATCCGAATTTGGTAAAAATTGGCTTTTGAGTGATTCCTTTGAGTAAAAATCATTTGATATTTAGAAAATTAGGGCTCAATCATACATAACCACTAAGGACTTCATTCTCACACAAAAATTTGCATTTTACACTTTGCAAATATATTTTCCAATATGATTTACTCAAAAATCCGAATTTTAGAAAATCCACTTTTTGAATGATTCACTTGGGAAAAACTTGTTTAATGCATTAAAATTTAAGACTTTACTACATCTATTGTCTAAGGACTTCATTTAACACATAAAAATTGCAATTTGAGCTCAAATACTAAGTGATTACATATGCATCATCTTAAATTACGAATTTGACAATTTGATCACTAACTCAAATTTTTCCATTTTAATTCCATTACTTGTTTTACACATTACTCATGCCTAAGCTCATTTTAACTTGTAAAAATCATTGCTTAATGATATCTATTACCTATATACTTCATTTTTCACATAAAGCATGAGTTTTAGAGTTGATACATGGGTTCTAAAAATTGGTCTTAGTTGGGATCCGAATTTACAAAATTTATTTTTGGTTATATCTTTTGATAAAATCTATCTAAGCTCATGAAAATCCATTCCTTACATATCATATCTTATGAGCCTTTCATTTCTTAAATAAAAACTTCATTTTTGAGTTGGAAAACATGTTTTTAAAATAGGCCTTGGCCAAAATCCGAAAATAGAATTTTTATTTTGAAAATAACTTTTGGAAATCACTTTTGATTATTGTAAAAAGAAGTCTTGATGATATACATATATTAAGCCTTCATTTTCTTAAGTAAAATTTACATTTTGACACTTGGAAAGTAGTTTTTAAATGGGGGTCTTGCCAAAATACGAATTCCACAATTTTGTTTGAGTTTATAACTAAGATCTATAATTAATATGATCATAAACATAAAACAAATGCATGGTAATAAGCTATAAACATCATGGATCTAAACTTTCCTTATCAAAATCTTTCATTCATGGTATCTATACCCTAAGCCCTTCATTTTAAATGAAAAATATACATTTTAAAGTTGAAAAACCACTTTTCTAAATAGGGTTCCATTTTCATCCGAATTTTCAAAATTGATTTTTGTTGAAAACAAAATAGATCTTGGGTTTCCTACAACTTTCCTACCATCATCAAGCTATAGCAAGTTGTTCATGAACATAAACAAAGATCTAATGCATCTATGAACTCAAAACTTTAGATCTAGTTTTCTAAACTAGTTTTACATGCATGAATCACTAAGATAGACATGTGAATGCTAGATCTATGCATAAATCATAAGGAATAACAAAAATAACAACTTAAATAACAAGATCTATGGCATAAACAAAAATCAAAGCCATAAAAAGTTAGATCTACAAAATATAATAACTTTAAACAAGAAAATAATTATAATACAAGGTAATAAAAATGGAGAAGAGAAAGATTTCATTTTTGGCATCATCATCCTAAGCTTTTAAGCTTATGGAAGTTCATTTGATGCATGAAACCTTCATTATACTTTACCTATATCACCTATGGAGCTTTGGGATGAAGATTTGCTTAGAAAATCTTTAAAAATGAAGTGTGGAAGCCATGGAAGAAGAAGGGGGCAGCTTTGTTTATTGGAGAAACATGAACAAGAAAAGAAGAAAAGAGAGGAAATAGAGAGAGAAAAGGTTAAAGAATGAAAGAGGAAAAGTGAATAAATGAAGGAGTGAGAGAAATGAGTGTTTTAATTGTAATAAATGAGAGAAAAAAAATAAAACATGGGCAGCCAAGGAGGGGGGCTGCTGCACGTCAAAATGGGGAGAGAAAGAGAGGAAGTGTTGAAATTTGACTTGAATTAAATTGTGTAATTAATGTGTAATGTAACTTTTTGAAAAAGGATTGAAAATAATTAATTTTAGTCAAAATATGAGTGGATAAAGGACAATGGCAGCCATAAATAGGGTCAAAAATCTGCCATGAATTGTGGGATTATGTGTAGAAAGATTGAAGTGAAAAGGAAGTGATATGTGTAAGGTGTACTTGAAGGTATGGGTTGTAAAAGTACTTTATTAATAAAATAAATTAAAATAAAATAAAATTAGAAAATTTATTCCAAATAATTGTAGCAGATTTTCATAATAAAATTAAATAATTATTTGAATTATTTTAGTATTTTAACAAATACGTTACCGGTACGATCAAAATACGCGAATATGGGCTATAAATAATATTTTTATAACCCGAAAAATTCTAAAAAATATTTTATGAATAAAATATTTTTAAAATATTTTTCAATTATTAAATTAATTTATTTTATTTTTAGTACGGGTCTTAAACAGAATCTGATCCCGTAAAGACCCGAAACGAACTAATTTTAGAAAAACAAAATTTTCTATAACATATAAAATATTTATCTAAAAATATAAGGCTTTATAAGAATAATAAAATTTTGTAATGAAATAAAAATGAATAGTGCAAAAGACTAATCAATTACCGGTAATAATGGAAATACGATAAAAAGGTTATAACTGTAACTTTTATAACCCGAAAAATTATATAACTGATATATTTAGAAATCTTATGAAATTACGAGTCTAACGGTACTATTGGTATATTTTTGATATCTCGAGCCCCGGGACACGCTTTTCGAAGTCTGTATCCGAACGGGTTCGAAATAGGTCAAAAATTTACCAATCTGATATTTTTAAACAAACTCATATTACTATGAGCTATTCTACATATTTAAACTACATCTCGGCCTCTAGGGTTAGGGGCGCTAGATTGCCGGCTTAGCTATTGTATTCCGGTTAGGGTTTCCGGGTGATTTTCCGGTTTAGACCTTTGCCAATTTGGAAACTGATATTTATGTTTATACAACATATTTAATTTGAGAAATTTATTTTAAATTTTATTTTTGTAAGTATTTAATATCTCTTAATGTTTTCGGAATTCTTGAATTGAGTTATATTTTCGAAAGTCAATCGTTATTTGCTTTTTAATAATTTGTTTTTGAGCTTTATATTACCCGTTTTATAAGTCGGAGTTAAATATGGAATTTTTCGTACGTCGTGGTTTTGAATTTGAAGACCACTGAGTTCTTATTTTATTGTTAAAGATTTTCATTTTCTCAAGATTAAGAAGTTTTGAATTCGTTCGTGTTTAGGACTTATCGAAATTCGGTTTTAATTTGGAGTGATTTTTAGGGTTTATTTTCGAAGTTCATCTTGAAATTATTTACTGAAATTTTCCGGGGCTTACAGAATTGGATAATTGGAGAGCTTAATTAATCTTGGATTTTCTAAATTATAATATAATAAGCTAGGGAAAAAATCTCCTCTTAGGGTAGAATTGAATAATGGTCAAATGGGCCCATAATTTACTTAATTGATGGATTTTGAAGCTTTGTTTGAAATGAGTTAATCAGTTTTTGCGTTGGATGACGTAAAATGGTAACTAGATGATTTGGTAATGATTCATATTAAGAAGAAATTAAAAGGGCATATAATTTAATATGTCAAATTTTAGACCTACATTATGTAATTAATAAATTGATGGAATTGGATAAACTTATTGGAAGGATTGACTATAAATGTGGTGATTTGAGAATAATATGGAATATGACTATTTGGACTTGATAATGTCATATTTGGAGAATTTGGATATTATTCTATGTTGTCGGGGATACCTTGTTGGTGATTTGTTAACTAGAAGATGAGTTTGTCAATAATATAAATGTTGCTTGAGTTTGAACATGTTATAAAATTAATATATCACATGATGTCTAATCTTAAATTTATTTGCAAATTTGAATTTTCCTCTTGGCATAACGCGGGAGAAAAATTGAAATGTGGTAAAAATATGCCTTCTTAATGGAAACTTGGTAAAAGATTTGATTTAGGTCATAAGTTATGCATACTTGATAAACAATCCATATCTTGTTAATTATGGATAAAAATGAGATTACTAAGAAAAATTATGAAATTTTACAAATTTAGGGTCTATTTGTTTTATTTGTGTATAGATGGCACACAAATATTTTCAAACAGACTATTTGTAAAAAAAAAAAAAAAAGATATAGATGAAAAACAAATAATTTTACTCATAAAAAAGATCAAACAGACTAGATACAAATTACATACAGATAAATAAAGATGTAGATCAAATATAGATATATATATATGTATAGATGAAATGTATACCATGCAAACAGACCCTTAATGTACATCTAAAGACCTCCTAAAAGTAAACGTTTTCATATTAAATCAATTATCTATAATATGTTTTGCCTAATATGCTTTTATACCATGTAAAACTATAGAAATAATCTTTCGTGTGAGAAATAGGGACTCATATAATTGAATTATTAACATGATGAGATGTTATGAATAAAATAGAAATATGAATAATGAATGTATCATGCAGACATGGTTAAATGCCAAAATTAATTGTAGAAATTACATATCTAACAAATGTAATATGGAATCTATGTCATGTTTGACAATGTTTACATGTAGAATTATGTCTAATTTGATAATTATTAATTAATATGAGTTTAACTAGTAAACTTAGGTTCAATATGGATAATGACTTAAAATGGACCTTGTTTGTTAAAATAAGCTTAACAACAATTTTAGGGTCCATTAGCTAATTTTAATACATGAACTTAAAATGGACTTCCAAAACTAAAATAAGTATAGTTGATAAATCTAGGTTCATTTTAGATGAAATAGTTTATATAAACATTAAATTAGACTCATTAGTCAATTTTAGGCCTAAACTAAATAAATGGACTTATGATTGAACTTTTACAAATAAAATAGGCTTAGATAATAATATTAGGTTGAACTTAACTAAAATGAATTAAATTAGGCTTTGATAACAAATAATGGACTTAGAAAATGATTTTAAGTCCTGATGTAACAAAACAAAAATGATTTGAGGTCCAACTTGGCCCACAATATAAAGATGAACTTCAATAATTGAATATAGGCTTGATAAGTAATATAGGGTCCTATTTGACACAACAATTGGCAATGGCCTTAAATAGCTAAAATGGACTAAGGTAATAGCCCTAAAACTAATAACATGACTTCTTGCCAACTAGTACACCAAATGGGCTCATTCTAAATCTTGGCTAATTAGGACCTAAGCACTCAAAATAAAGCCTTCACCTTAATTAGCACCTTATAGACTTCAATTGAAAAATGTGGGTCTAATACTCTTTTACCTTATTTAATTGGGCTTAATTCTAAAATATTTAAGTTCATTATCAATCATTGGTACTGAATTACCTATTGGGCTTTAATTCATTTCCATGAGCCCAAAAGACCTAAAATACTATAAATTGGCTATATAGGAAATTAGAAGACTCCATAGCTTAATTAGGTTCTAAATTCAATTTAATTAGACTTGAACACCATTATTAGGTCTAATAACCAATATTATTCTAATAATACTAGAATGCTTTAAGAGATAAGATTAGCGAATTTTCAATCTATTTCGAACTCGATCAGGTACAGACTTCGAAAAGTGTGCCTCGGACTTGAAATATTAAATATATGATATTAGTACCGTTAGACTCGTAATTTCATAAAAAAATATATATATATATATATCAGTTATATAATTTTTCGGTTTATAAAAGTTACAGTTATAACCATTTATCGTATTTTCATTACTACCGGTACTTTAAATGTCAAATATACTTTTTGAATTCTTCTATACTATTCACAAGTACAACTACCCATAACCTATTTCTTACATCCTTACACACTACTCTTACAATTACATCATTTTTGTTACAATTTTCCTTTCCAATATAACTTTTATCATTTAAATTACTTAATTAATTCCAAAACTAACACAAAACAACTCCACTCTCTCTATCTTTCAACCAAAACTAGCACAATTCCCTTCCCATTTCCCTCTCTCAAATTGTTTTGTTTAATTTATTTTATTCAAGCAAACCCTAATCCACAAGTCTATATAAACTTCTTTATGCCAACTTCTTTTCACTTTCTTTTCTTCTTATTTCTCACTTTAGAAAAATTGTTGTAAAACTCTCCCTCCCTCTCGTCTCCCAAACCATGAAATCCCCTTCCTATATATACATACACACACTTTGTTTTTCTTTCAAGTTTCTTACTCCACACAACCAATAGGTAATAGATCTATACCTTAGTATCTTAAAAACATGTAATGGCAAGTTCATTCATGTGTGATTTCACATAAAATCCCCATGAGCTTCAAGCTAGGGATGTAGAAACACTTGAACATAAGATCCTTGCCATCACAATGTTTTAGATCTTGTTATTTGAGTTATTTTGCTATTATCTTGTTTTATTATTAATTTACGTTATTATATTAATAATTTGTGCGTATATTCATGTTCACATAACCATCATAGTGTTCATGCAATTATAACTAGTTTAGTAGACCAGATTTAGTTGTTTTAAGTTCATACATGCATTAGACTTTTTTTTTATATTCTTAAATAACTTGTAATAGCTTGATGATAGTATAAAAGTATTAGAAAGCTCAAGATCTATGTTAGTTTCAACAAAAAACTTTGAAAAATTCAGATAAAAAAGGAACCCTATTTAGAAATCCAATTTTTCAACTTCAAAATGTGTATTTTTCATTTAAATGAAGGGCTTAGGGAATAGATATCATAAATGAATGATCTTAATGAGAAAAGCTTAGATCTACTAAGGAATATTTTCAAAGCAAAGGCAAGTTTACAAAGGTGATATTTCAATCTAAAAAATAAGTTTTAAATTCGTAATAAAAGAAGCTTGAAATGTAAACACCCATTTTTTAACTCCAAAACAAGATTTTTATTAAAGAAATGGAAGCCTTAATGGGTAGGTTTAATTAGGAAATAGTTTTGAAAGACTAAATGATTTTTATAAAGAAAAAAAAAAACTCAAAGAAATTTTTCAAAATTTTCATATTTGAAAATAACCATTATTTAAGCACCTATTTCCAAATGCTAAAATGATAATTTTTATAGGAAAATGAAAGTCCTAGGTGATACATATAATAAAGGCCCAATTTTGACAAGAATAAGAGAGGTTTATCAAAATATAATCTTAGAACAATAAATGGTTTCCAAGAAAAGGTGAAACAATGTTTTCATTCTTCAAGATTTTGTAAAATTCGTAATTAGGCAAACCACCAATTTAAACATCTATTTTCTAACCTCAAAATGAATGTTTTTATTCAAATAATGAAGGTGATGGCTTTATAAGTCATCAAGGTTAAGTTTTGATGAAAGCAAATGTGATTCTTCAAGAAAGAAAATTACTTCTCTTAAGTCTAGTAAATTTCAAAAGTTTTGCAAGATAAAAGTTTTTCAAAAAGAATTCTTGATACTATAACATTAAGGATATGCATATAGATAGTCATTCCATGACGTTCATGATAATAGCTTGTAGGTATTGCATATATACATGATGCACATATAGAAACAAAGTTAGAAAAGTAAGGTCACATACTTCTTATTTAATAATATCTAAGTACATGAGAAATTAGAAATTTCCAACACCCATGAATCATGCATGGTATTGAGTTATATATGTATATAATAAAGTCCTACAAAATATAAAAATAGCTAAGTATCTATCAATGTTTTAGTATAATGCTTGAAATGAAACTAGAAGTTGAATTGTGGAATGGGAATCCGTATAGTATTCTGTACATTTTTGTTCATTGATTAACTGACCTTGTTTGTCAAAAATAACTATAGAAATGGATAACTCTCGTCGAATAGGTAGAAATCGGTATATAATATGCGAAATTCCGAGTTAAAGTACTAAGTTATGGTCATTTTAAATCGAACTTTCCTCTTAGACGAATTTTGACGAACTTGATAGAATAGAATTTATAAGTTCATTCAAACTCCATAGAAATACTCATTAGGGTCATTTCTTTTGATTAGGAGACTTGGGAGACGAACTAGACCTTCCCGAGGACAATTACGATTAAGTGGATTTCCACACCATGGCAAAGTGGGTTTATTTCCTAAATAGTTATGCTCTTATATGTGCTTGTAATCGTAGTGAAATTAGAATTAGGGAAAGATAAAATTGTGATGAGTTGTGATCTAATCTTGATTAAATGAATGTTAAGTATATCAAGATGAGACTTGTTGTGAAACTATTGTATGAGCTAGTATAGACTTGACTTGTCTAAAATTCTCTATAATCGCTCTTAACCTACATAATTAACGTGCCACGACTATATAAATAATTTGTACATGCATATCACGTAGTTAGTTATATTGCATTGGCTAATATACCTTTGGTGGGACAAAAGTATATTAGCGGAGGCGAGGGAGCCTGTGTTAGCATTAAGAATGTGAGATCGCTTAAGTTAATGGAAGTGGTATAGGCACTTGAGTCAACTACATAAAACAACAAATGTTGTAAAACTAAGAGAAGGAGATCGGGATTATGGTTACATAACTTATGGACCATCCCACTCAAGATTGGAATTGTGGTTGCATGACTTATGGACCACACCAACCCCGAATGGAAGGCGTAAATCCATTCACATATGGCTCCCCGAAGGTCATATGCTTGTATGCTCATGTGCTTGTGCATTTCATATAGATGTTAATAACTTGTCTGTTATAAACTATTGTTGAGTACTAAATGTTGGAAGTGAATCTCACTAAGCTCGTAGGCTTATACCCCAATAGTTTCCTATTGCAGTATGAATATTTATAGCTATCTTCGAGAAGCCACTCTCATCAGGTAAGGCTTTTAGACTCTAAGGAGCTTTTTGATGAAGCCGGGACCTAAACGTAGGCATAGACTTCTATTTGAATCTCCTAAATTGGTATTTGAAGGATGTTATAAGACACTTTTGAGAGCTTAAGAACTCTTAATATTTTGACGGGGGTATGCCCCTTAGATTATGTAATAGATTAAATCTAGATATAACTATTATGAGTTACATTCTTGTTGCTATGTATGTCTCTTTAAACTATTTCGAAGCAAAGAATGGTCCCTATATGTTGAACGTGACCCTTACACTCGATGTTCAAACTCATGGAGAGACTAAGGTTGTCTCACTTGAGTTTAAATATCGAGTGTGGCGGACTGTCGCTTTTAGGGCACCCTTTGGGGTGTGACAAATGGGGCACTGGCCATGTAGGGTTTTGGGGGGGAAATGGCTTATTTTATTATTTTGTATAATTTAAGTGTAATAATATGTAAAGTAGATATGAGTAGATGTGTATGGGAAATGAAAAATGTAAATAGGAGAAAGTATGGTAGCTTGTAAGGATGAATAGTGATAAAGTAGAGATAGTGAATAGTGTAGAATAGTATAGTATTGTACTATGAATAGTATAGAAGACAAATTAATTACTGGTAGTAAAGAAAATATGAGTAAAACCGCAATATCAGATATTTTTAGTCACCAAAAAATTATATAACTAATATATTTGAAAATCTTATGAAATTACGAGTCTAATATATTAGTTATATTATTTTACAAAGAATAAAGAATTAAAGATTTAAAGAATAAAAAAATAAAAGAATCAAGGCCTCGAATTGGCCTTTATTTAAACTACACAAAGAATGTAAGAGTAAAACAAAGAATCGCGGCCTCTTTTTAAATCACGGTTTAAGGTATAAAGAGTAAAAGATATTAGTATAAAGCAACCACGACCACAATCACAAGCTTGATTCTAGCCGCAATAGAGACTGTGACAAAGATTTTTTTTTTTTTTCATTTCTTTAACTGTAGGTTGGCTTGTAGCCGAAATTCTTAGAGGGATTCCTTTCCTGCAGAAACACTTCAAGGCACATATTAAAGCATGAGATGAACTTTGGATGTGATTGCATCCCTATTATTCATGCTTCAACAAAATTTCAATTAAAAACCAAGTTCAAACTTCATTGGAGACTTGAAAAACATCATTAATATTTATATTCCTCGATCAAACATCTATAGGAAAATCCATCTCAAAGTCTAACAAAACATCATCAACCATAAAAACTTAAACATCTTGTCCTAAATTATCAAGAATTCATCAATCAAGCTTCCAAAATTCTCAAAACATTTTAAAGTTTCAAAACTTAAATATAAAACTCAAAACAAAAACAAACAAAAATGTAAGATTAATCATTTTAGGAATCTTTTCCTTTAATTTCTTGTTGCCTACTCTTAGAAGCTTTAATAAACTGAGAAATTAACTCCTCTAATGAAACTTGTTTTCCCTAGGAAACATTTAACCCTTTCCCTAGTTGCTTTTGGAAGTTGGATGGAGGAAAAGTCGAGTTTCGAAAATTGTTTTTATTGTTCCACCTAAAGTTTGGGTAGTTCCTCCATCCATGTTTATAGGTATTACTATAACAATCATTCTTAGTACCATTGAAGTTACCTACATACTCCACATTTTTAGTCACTTGATCAACACCTTGCAACCAACTTCCATCCACCATATTCACATATCCAGCATCCATTGTCGATCCATCAATCTTCTTAGCCAAGACCTCTACCTTAGAACTCAAAGATGTTACTACACCCAGCTCAAAAACACATCTAGGCCTCTTCTTCTTAACTCTACTAGATGACCATTGATAATTGCTATTAGCCATGTCTTCAAATAACTGTAAACACTCCCTAAGGGCCTTATTGTTTAGACTACCCCTATTGCTGCATCAATCAACTACCTAGTGCGATAATTCAGTATATTGTAAAATGGTTGCACTTGGGTCCACTCTAGGAATTTGTGGTATGGGCATTTCCCTAGTAATTCCTTCTACCTCTCAAAAGTTTCATAGAGAGTTTCAAATTCCAATTGGTGGAAAGAAGCTATGTCATCTCTCAATTTTGTTGTCCTAGACGGTGAGAAATACTTCCTCATGAAATTTTCAACCATGTGTTACCAAGTTGTTATAGATTTTCCAAGTAAACTATTGAGCCACTTTTTAGCATTACCCCTAAGAGAAAAAGGGAAAAGTCTTAAATAAATAGCATCATCAGAGGCTCCATTAATTTTGAAAATTTCACAAAATTCTAAAAACTGTTTGGAGGTGGGTATTAAGATCTTCGTCTTGTAGCCCATCAAACTGCACCTACTGTTGGACGATCTAAATGGAACTAGGCTTAGTTTCAAAATTATTAACTGTAACCCTAAGTCTTGCTATACTTGTGTTCACTCCATCTAAGTTGGGTCTATAGGAGTCTAACTTATCCAAGGTGGATTCTACCTAGCAAGGTCGTTGTTACCTAGATTCTACTCATTCACTTCTAGAACACCATCTCTTTTGAAGATTCAATTGGTCATTTCTATGAGCCATCTCTTCTTCTATGAAAATTCGCTTCTCATCTCTAGCTACTCTTCTAGGTAACCTTCCTATGTGCTCGGGTTTTGGATTAAAGGGAAACAAATTTGGTGCATGAGTCTTACTCCTAATCTTTTACAATTTTATTTCAAGCCAAAAATTAGTCTATGACAAACAAACCTAAATTACAACATAACATGGTTTATAAACAGAAAAAGCAATACAACAATAGAAAAAAAAAAAAAAAACAGAGAAACTAAGACTAAAACTATATACAAAAAGAATTATTGATATCTACTTTACAAGATTTTATTAAACTTCACAACTATTTAGATAAATTTAAAAACAAATATATGGCTATTTATTAAAACATGATAAAATCTATTTACAGATGAGAATATAAATATTCACATATTTACAAAAGAAAAAAAACATAAGGTCAGTGTTACTCATAAAATAAATATTTATCGAAAAAAACTAACAGATCACAATTGAAACAAAATATTTACAAAAAAGGAAAAACTCTATACAAAGATCAACTATATACAAAGATCAACTATATACAAAGATTCACAAACAAAAACACAAATAGTCACTATTCACACTATTTACAGACTCAATGACTAGAATAATAGATCTAAAACTTTCTAGTAGTGCTTCATTAAGCTTTAAATATATGAATTCAATGGCAATTCTCCAACAACAACACTAGAAAAACTTAGTTGCTGTTTGGTGTTTATCAATCCAATAGACATGAAGTTGTTTTTCAAAAATTTATAAATATACTCATGTTTTGTTCAACTTCAGTCGCAACTACCAACTCAGGCAAGCATACTTATAAAAGTAACATAGAAAATATTAGCTTGTATTCCTTGAGGATCATTAGCATCTACCTTGCTCATGTCTAATCTATTATCTAGAAAAAGAAAATTCAGCAAAGCATGATAAAAATGAAATTACAAACTAAGCTAGAGTTAACTCTACTTATATACACGTTTTTAAGGCAAATTTGATAAGATAGATTTGTTAATGCAAGAATAAGCTTAGGATTTACTTCATCAAGTCCTTATCATATGATTTGTTAACAAACTCAACGAGTTCGTTGTTGGGTATACTTGTACTTTCAGACTCACTAAGGTAAGTTATGGACCTCTTGAATGTTAAGAACTCTAGATCTAGATTAAACCACCAAATCTCTTCATAAACTATTAGCAGCCTAAACCCACATAAAGATTAAGAATCCTTTAATTAAAATCATTTTAATGAATTTAAAATCAAGTGATAGAAAGCTTCACTACCCCTATCTTTAGATGATTATGAGTAACTCTACTAGCAGCCTAGATCTATTCAAAAGAGCAATTTCTCAACTATTTAATTGAAATCAAACATAGATTTATGTGGTGCACACACATAAACCCACAAATTAAAGTTCCAACTACTAATTACAAGTACCCAAAAAATATTCAACTAAAAACACATTGAAATCACATGAATTGAATCTTGGATTCACGAACCCTAAGATAAAACAGTTATATCTCCATAGATAAAAACATTAAATAAAAAATCAGGAGAAACAATATAAAACGAGGCAATTATCACCTATTAAGCACAAAAAATTTCGTTGAAACAAACATCTGATTAAGTTGAAATTACCTAAAATCTCAAATTCCTAGCAAAAGAGCACTTTCTCCCACTAGAAATTCTCTCTCTACTATTCACACCTATTCTATGTCAGCAATTTGTTACAATATGTTACAATACTATTACAACGATTGTCTACGTTTATCTATATGCACCAGGCACCTAAAATTATGAAGATTTTATTCGTTGCGTGGCAAATTCTATTTAACAAACTTTGTAAGGACATGATGCACACGTGACAAGGTGACTTTCCATGGGTAGAATCGTAGCCTCAAATGTTAGTCACGGTAGATGTTATGTCTAAATCATGTGAAGTGTAGTTTATCTCAGCTTGAATCGCGAACAAGAACCATGGGGCCGACTTAAGGCATGGTTTGGCCTTATAACTTTTCCCTTGATTCACAGTTGAATTTTGTCTTTAAATGTCTTTGTTGTTTTACTCTGATTCTTACTTAAATTAGTTTACTTCTTCTTTTATCGATCTTAAAATCTGAAAAAACAACAATTAAATAATAATAGCACAATTTTATGGAAATTTATCTAATAATAAATCAAATTAAACATGAATTCCTATGATTTAAAAAAAGTAAAAATGACTTATCACACACTTTTCACCAAAACCTCCTTTAATCCCTCCAAATGTCTTCATTAAGTCCATTTGTCTTCTTTTACACATGAAATTGACATTTTTATCCTATAAGTATCCTTTTCCTCAATAAATCATATTAAATTCATATCAAATATCATTAAATAAATGCAAATAATAAGGGTCTTTTGATACTTTTTAAACTTCCCCACACCTAATCATTTGCTTGTCCATAAGAAAATAATTAAGAGCAATGAAATACATCATTAATTATACTCAAAATTTCAACATAAGTTCAATTAAAATTCAATTCATGTAATACCATTCAATTATTAATTCAAAGCATTGCAACTTCAAACTTTCATTGCTTTTCACTCAAACCTACTATACTTGTACTTAACATACCAAAATCAAAATTCTAAAATTAATCCATGTAAATCAAACTTTACCATCACCATTTAACAACAGCTTCCAAAGTTACAAAGTCAAATAGAACAAAAGTGGCCCAGTTACATTTCAACCACCTACTTAAGAGTATATAATCTCTTCAACCACTTCTCTAAGCACAATAATCTAAAGTGAAAGTATTTTGCATCCATCTTTCCCCTAGATTTCTCTTTATATTTGATCTCTCCAAAATTTTCATTTGTTCTTTTCTATTTTTAGTTTAAGCTTCTTGACCCTTGTAGTGAGTTTTTGGCCGATAGTCTCGATTTGTCACCTAAGTTAATAGACATCATCCCACTAAAAGAGGGCATCCTTTAGACTTACTTTGTCACGCCCCGCCCCCGCAGGTGGCGGCAACGTGATGCCAGGGCAGGCAAACCCACCTCTGGCCCCCTAGTGGTAATGGCCAAACACCATTGCATCATGGTGGCCCCAACCAACGCATGCCCAAAGGGTACCACGGGCACTATAGGTATTGTTACCCTTAGGCAGAGTTGAATCCAGTCTGCAGACTCTAGGATTCGAACCCCAGACCTAAGGCTTTTGCCTGCCCCAAAGGCAGCACCTTTCACCAGTTGAGCTGCAGATCAACTGGTGAAAGGTGCTGCCTTTGGGGCAGGCAAAAGCCTTAGGTTGGGGTTCGAATCCTAGAGTCTGCAGACTGGATTCAACTCTGCCTAAGGGTAACAATACCTATAGTGCCCGTGGTACCCTTTGGGCATGCGTTGGTTGGGGCCACCATGATGCAATGGTGGTGTTGGCCATTACCACTAGGGGGCCAGAGGTGGGTTTGCCTGCCCTGGCATCACGTTGCCGCCACCTGCGGGGGCGGGGCGTGACATAAAAATCGTAAGAGTTGTACTTAGGGTGTTTGTGGGGAGCTTATATGTATGTAAAAAGGGTCTGGGCTCCCCCATGTGGTACAAGTCCTTCACCCCATGTGATCGGTGTGGGTCCTCTGCTGGTACCCTGAGGGGCATGCGTTGGATATCATCCTACCCGTTCCGTCGGGGGAGGCTCTGAGCTCCATTACTGGTATGGCTTGGCACCAGGAAGTGGGATCGCTGGGTGGTCCACATGGCATACACCCGACCCTTTTTACATACATATAAGCTCCCCACAAACACCCTAAGTACAACTCTTACATACTTACTCGAGTCAATAGGCTTATTTTTATATTACTCTCTCTTTTCTTTTATGAGTTGATAGCAGGGAATGAATGTCGCTCTTCTAAGGGACCAAGACCCGTGCATATTAATTGAATTTTCTTTTTATTGGCTTTTTATTGTTAGCAGGGGGTTAAACTTCGCTCTTTTAAGGGCTCAAAGCCTACCCTTACTAGCTAAGCCCTGTTGTTTCATTCATTTTATTTTTTTCGAAGAGATGATCAAGAAGAATCATCAAGTTAAAAACTCCATTTTCCCTTTCACTAGAGATTAAATGAGCTCTTAAAATTTTTTAGAAGCAAAAATATAACATAGTAAGCTTAGAAACATAAGCAATTAACTTTTAACAAAGAACTTTGACTCACTTTTAAACTGAGATTCCATCATTGAATAATAAGTATGTTCGTTTCACCTAGATTTTATTATATAATTTTGCGTAGGTATGCAAAATCGAAAATAAGTGAGCAAAACATAAAGTTTCTTTGAATTTTTGAATGAAAACTTAATAATCTAATGAGTCAACTTCAAGATTTTCAAAATTTTTAATTCATATCTTTCATTTTAAATGGAGGACTTTTGAATAAAAATGCATGATACATTAAAGCACAAAGCATGATCCATATTTTTCATCTTTCTAAATTATCCCTTTCCTACACTTAGAGTAAGACATTATCCTCAGCATCTACTACAATATATAAATTCAGGAAAGGAAAAAAAATAAAATCGAAAGAAAAGGAACTAAGACTTCCTCAATTTTGAGATTACAGATGAAGCAAAGCCTTAGGAAGTCATATTTGTGGAGTTAGGAGTAGTGAGTTGTACAAATGAGATGCCAGTAGAAGTCTATGCTACACAAAATCATAGAAAAAGAAAGAAAAACAAAAGATAGCTAATATAGAGTTCTAATTGTTAGCCAATCCTACAAAGTTCTTGCATTTTCTAATATCAAAAGCATCGAAGAGTGCTCTAAAAGTGTGCTCATTAAAGGTACATGCCCAAATAAGCTAACAAAGTAACTAGCAGTCTAAAAAACATAAAAAATAAAACAACATGGTCAATCATCGTCTTCATCTTCAATTGAATCTTCCTCTGCTCCTTCTTCTTCTTTAGATCCATCTTCACCATCATCTTCTTCATCACCTTGCAATGAGATCGTGATCCGAAGTGATGTTAATGAGTCTAGTGATATGTTATCTGTGTGTGTAGAGAAAAGAGAGGAGAGGTGTCAGAGATTTTTAGGCTTACACAAGTAGGTTGAAATGAAGGAGTATTGGAGTTAAGTATTTATATATGGGGATAAGTTGGGCATAAAGAACCATCCAAACACAAGCTGAGTTCAAAGATTGTGTAAGATATGAAAACTTACCTTGTTCACCTCCAAATACATGCCTTAAGACCAGTGTATGGATTGATTCTTCCCAACAATTTAAGCTAAAAAATCACTTCTTTTTGTGAATATTTATGTGCACACCTACAATAGACAAAGCAAGGACTAAGGGTAGTAATGAAGACATTAAGAGAAAAAACAAAACATACCTATGTCAAACATGGGCTTCCTCCCATAAAGCGCTTTGTTTAACATCATTAGCTTGAGATCCTTCCAAAATAAATATTAATTGCTTAGTGAATGGAGTTAAACTCTTCATGTCCTTCTTGTTCCAACTCATTTCGTAAGTAAAGATTCAAGCATTGACCATTCACTTTTAAAGTCCTACTCTCGGGACGCTCTAACTTAATAGCTCCATACGGAAAAATCTGCTTAACTAAGAAAGGGCCAAACCATCTTGATTTTAATTTCCGAAAAAAAGATTAAACCAAGAATTGAAAAAGAGTATTTAATTACCTTCTTTAACTTTTTTGGGAGGTAGATTCACAGGTCATGATAACACTTTACTTTCTCCTTATAAATCCACATGTTCTCACAAGTCATCATTCCCCACTCATCCAATTCATTCAATTGGACCTTCCTTCCCATGCTAGTGGATTATAAATCAAAATTAACATGTTTAATTGTCCAATAAGCCTTGTGCTCGATTTCCACCGACAATTCGCATGCCTTACTGTAGACAAGACAATATGGAGTGGTTCCCAAAAGAGTTTTATATGTTGTTATGTACACCCATAAGGCATCATCTAGCTTTTTAACCAAGTCCTTCTGGTGTAAACCCCTTGAAATTTCCATTTTGATTAAACCTTTATAATCTCATGGTAGGTTGTACAATAACGATCCCTTATAAGTATAAGTCCTTACATACATAAGACAGTGACCTAGAAAAATGCCAAAAAATCAAAAATCATTTGATAAGACCTAGGATCGGAATAAAGATGGCATCAACATCATGAGATATGAGCCAAAACCCTAAGGTCAAACTCAATAATTTTATTAAAAGGTAAAATATCCCAAACCTACACCTAATTAAGTTAAAAATAATAAAGTAGTATAATAGGTGAATAAAGTGAATGCTTAGTTAGAAATTGATTTAGACAATTTAATTAAATAAAAACAAGTAAACAATATAATATGGTTAGAGAAATTTATATAAATTAGTAAATAGACTTAACTTGAAATTTGAGATTTTAGATATACATTCAAATTTTTATCTTGTTTCAATATCCTTTTTTCTATGAGCCAATGTATTAAATTCTTCATAATTGTTCATTTAAAGTTATTTTCTTCTATTTTAAATTCCCTAAACCTTAAAACAAACATTTTAAATGTTCTATGACTTCTTAAACTCTTGAACTTTAGTTTAAGTTTCATTTTATAAAATCCCTATAATTTTTACTTAAACTAATTATTTAAAAATGTCAGTCCTTAAGTCTAACTTAAATATAATGTCAATTTCTTAAAATTAAATTTCTAAACTTGATTTTAAACTCAATCTAATAATTTCTACGATATAAACTCTGAAATTATTTTTCTTATTATTTTCTATACTTAAGATAATGATCTGAAAGATTTAAGTTCTAATCCCTTGCTAATAAATATATTTAATCCTTATCCTTTAAATCTCTTTTTCCTTTGACTTTCTTAGGCTATCATTTCCTTCTTCTTCTTTTTCCCTTTCTTCATTTTTACATTTTCATCTTCTCCTTCTCTTCCTCTCTTCATTTTCTCTTAAATCCCACTCAAAATCTCAAGTTTAAAAGATATTAAAGGAGAAAATAAAAAATAGAAAACATGATAGAAGTTGAAGATCATGTATGAAAAGCTTCAAGAACTTAGCAGGAGTAGTGATAAGAAAAATTCAGAAGTTTGTGTTGTCTACAAAGATAAGTTTTTCTTTTTCCCTTAATTAGTTGTTGTTTACATATACATATATTATATATATATATAAATGCATTGATGCTAGATTCAAGTTAAGTTTGCGATGAAATTCATGAATGATAGATATATGGTGATGCATGAATGGAGAAAGGTTTGATAAAGTGTGTTTGATGCTGTATGATGATAAAAATATGTTTAGAAAGGTTGTGAGTTATGATTTTGATCTGTACGCTACTGTTAGGATGATTTTGTTGAGCAATGTGGTGAACAAGCAGTTTAAGTATGGTAAAAAGATAAGGAAAGAACATAACTAGGATACCCTATTTATTACAAGTGTGATACGACCCGTGATCTCATCAGAGCATGAATTTTTTAATGGTACAGCCTAGATAACGGCTATGACGAGGGAAGTTATCTCCTTGGATCAAATCTTTCTAATGCGACACAATTTTGTATTTTTATCATAACTTTTCATTCGAACTTGAATTAAGGTGATTCAAAATGCTATGAAAAAATTAAAAAGAGCTTTACAACTTTTATGTTTTAATTTTTGAAATTCTAAAAGCATTAAGGACTAAATTTTATTTGTTTTAAACTGCAACAAATCCAAATCAACTTATACAATGGTTCTACTAGTTGAATGAATGTTGTTGTGTATATTATTTTATGATCTCTTAAAGACCAATAGATTGAGGAATTTATAACACAAACTTAGAACCTTTAGATATAAAATAACTTAGACTAATCAAGGTCTTATAGGACATATAACAATGTTTTAGTAAAACAAGTGAATATGACTGAGTAACTAGAGTAAATAACTAATTCTATACAACTGAACTAAGTTAAATTATGTTTATAATAAATGTAACTTAAAATATAATAAGCTTAACACCTAATTAGAATTAATGTGGATTTTTAAGTATAAGATGAATTAGTTAATATATCTAAGCTCAACTTGACCAAGTGAACTTCACTAAACTAAAATAAATTATATGAGTGTTGAATAATAGGTGTGATATGTAATGCTTGTATAGATAGGAATGAGGTAAATGAATTAGATGGTTAAGTTAAGTCAATATAGCTATAATGAGTAAATAACTTAATTGTAATTGTAGTATGTTAGACTTATAATGATAAGGGGAATATGTTGTTTCAAAAGTGTACTTCTAAAATGAGTTTTTCATGTAAGTTAATAACTTATTAAAATAATGTATGGATGATAAAGAATAATGACGCTTTTGTAATAAATGATTATAAACAAAGGGAAAAGAAATACTTTGACAGACAATGGAAAACTGGCCATATCTTAATGGGGTGATCTTTGCTGCCATCGTGGGAATCCTAGTTAGTGTCTGATCAAATAGGTTCTAAAGTAAAAGCTTGATGTAAAGAGATAATTAATTTAGTTACTTATATAGTTTAAATTCTTAAATAGATGTTGTCTTTGATCTAATCCTTTGAGATGGCTTCTGTCTATCTTTGGACTGTCTTTTGGACTTCATTGGAGGTGAGATAAGATACGCAGTAACTTGCATATTGTATGCTAGATAGGCATCCTAAATAAATTAAAACTTAAACTTAGCTTAATAAATAAGTGTTGTCTGTGCATGTGTTTTTTAATCCGGTATTTGGAGCAATAACCTTATCTCGAGTGGGGAACGATAGTTTAGGCGCTTAAGCCACCCCTATCATGATACAATGACATTTATAAGTGGTAGAGTGGATAGTCGATGGGGCAAACTATAATATATGGATAAATAATTTATAAAGAAGGGTAAAAGTGTCATTTGATATACTATAAGAGTGTTTTATGGTCGACCTTGAATGTAACATTATTTGTTTTGTCAAATGACAGAAGTGTAATTGAAGATAGATTTCCGTAGCTGTACGCTGGCTAGGTACACCGCCAACTAAAAATCTTACACTACCGGCATATGTTCAGTGGCTTTGGCAGTGTTGAATTTGAAAAATTATGTCCGAGTTATGTAGGCCACCAGCTTAAGTATATACGTCACCAAATTTGGTATATACACCACCGATGCAATTATCGGCCTACACGTAAAGAAATTTGACCCGAGAGCAAATGGCCTCCAGCATTGGTGCTTATGCCATAGGCCTTTGGTTTACACCACCGGTGTATGTTCAACATCGCTAGCGTACCTTGTTTGGAAGATAAAGGGTTTTCACAAAATTTTTTATATCTTAGCCTTATGTTTCCTCTCCAAAAACATTCATAAATCTGGAAAATCCTCTCTATACATGATCATAGCATCAAAGGAGATTGAGAAGTCCATATCAAGATAAATGAATCTCTTTCTTTTCTTTAGAAATCTATCAAATTTTTTAGGGTTTCTATTGATTTTGGAGGAGAAATTGAAGAAAAACCCTATTTTGCTTAGAGATTTGGATTTTGGTGATTAAGAAGGTTTAAGAATCAAACACTAGGTAAGTTTGAATGTTCCTAATGCTTATGATTGTATAGAAATGATTTCTATTGAATTTTGGGATTGATTTGTATTGAATGGAATTCTAGGGTTTGAAAGGATTATTGAGATCTTTTGGAGAATTTTGGTGTTTTAATCAAGGAGAAAGGTGTGATTTATGATTCTATTGAGATTAGTGTTTCAGGTGATGTTGAATTAGGTTTATTTTATAGAGGATATGTATTGAAATCTTTTATGTTTATGTGATTAGGGTTTTAGTGAACTACAATTCCTACTCCTAGAAAATTATTCGAGTACAACCATTGCTTGCTTCTTGTATGTGCTTGTAGATTTAGAATTGATAACCTGACTTCAATTTATTTGATTTTTAATTAAATTTACGTACTGCTTGTGTTTGGCTGCTATTAATAAAGACCAGGTGGACCGTTATACTAACGCTAGTGCCCTGATGATTTTTGTGTGTCGTTGTACCTAATAGAGTTACATATAGAAATGATTCCGGTAGCTGAGTTGTGCGATGACGGTACTGGGTGTGCGGGGAGTACCCAATAGCAATATATTTATATATTATCTATTTTCTATACTATATGTTTTTATGGAGTCATGAGTAAGTCCAGGTCTAGGACTATACTGTAGATGGTTCTAAACAGTGTTGTTTGTTGGCTATTAAAAAGATAATAACTTGTGTTTGATGCATTAGAATAGGTTGTATGTGATCATGTATATTGTATGCTCATGTGCTTGTGTTTGTGGTTTAGCATACTAGGCTATTTTGCTGGTTCTTTTATCTTTTTTAGGAGTAGGTAAAGATCAAGTAATATATGATTTATCTGGACATGATGTTTATGTGGACTACATGGAGGATGATAGTGGAATAGACTTCACTACTGATGTTTAAATTTGACAGCTTGAAATTAGATTGAGTTGAAGACTTTACGAAGTTTATATGTTTTATGAATTTAAGAATGTTTTATGAGATTTCCCTTTATGTTTCAAGTTTGTTTAAAGTTGGATTTGGTTTATGCCAATAAGATTATTTAGAAGTTTATTTCTATAAAATTCTTAAACAGGTAACTTTATATGTGAATATTGGAGATATATGATTTACATATCTATGGATTAGTGATTTGTAGCCTTAGTGTCTATCTATGTTAAGGACATGTGGCAGCGGGTTGTAATGCCATCAGGTTAGGGCATTATAGCTTAAATGGTATCTGAGCAAAAGGTTTTGATCTTATTAGATTTAAGTTATGAACTCTTTAAGCAGTAAGCTACGATGAGTGAGTAGCACATAGTTGGGTTTTGATTCTATCTAGATTAGTATTACTTTTATCTAGTAGTTATAGATATAGTGTTTTGATCTTTAAAGTTAGATTTTCTCTTTTATCTCATGATGTGTGTTTATGTTTGTTAGAATTCCTCCAAGAAGAAGAGTACCTGAAGTTGGTTCCTCCAAAGCTGATGAGGAGGAAGAAACTAGAGGGTAGCCGTAGGAAAATCAGCTACCCTAAATCAAGATTTACCACCACTACCTCTACCTATAGGTCATTAGGTACCAGTGGATGCTGCACAACTCATACAAGCTGTGAATACCCTTCTGGTAATAGTCACTCAGCAACAACAAGATATGAGACAAGATATGCAAATTATACAGGCCAATGCTAATGCTTGGAGGCAAGAGACCCAAAGAAATAATGGGAATGGAGGTAAGGGGGTAGCAAGCTGATGTAATGAGCCTCAATAAATTTGTAGATTTGGTATACAAGTTTCAATCAGAACCATAGAGACCATTAGATGCTCAACTATGGATGGAAGAAGTTAAGAAGACTTTTGCTACCCTAGACATATTAGAGAACAAGAAAGTAGAGTATGCCTCATATTTGTTGATTAGGAGAGCTAATAATTGGTGAATGAGCATCAAACAACATATGGTTGGAGTAATCACATAGCAAATGTTCCAACAGGCTTTCTACAGGGAGTTCTTTCTGATAGTATAAAGCAAAAGATGTTTCAAGATTATTATACCCTGCAGCAGGGTAAGATGACTGTAGAGGAATATAAAGTAGAACTACACAAGCTGATGAGATTTCTTCCAGACCCTCTAAAAGAAAGTGAAGAAGCTAAGGTGAGCAGTTTCATTATACGGCTAGAGCCTGAGATACAATATCAAGTTAACTTGATGTATTTGACCAATTACTCAATTGTAGTCAATAAAGCTAAGACTGTGGAGTAGGGTCTGAACAGGATGAAGAGTCATGAGCCATAGAAAGGACAGATCTACTTTGAGATGAGACCAGCTTCCAGTATTTGACTTAGGATAGAGGAAAGAACTTGTTACACAGCATTTTAAATCAACATTTTAGAGTGCTGACAAAAAATGTGGCAGATGCCTTAGACCTCACGATATAAAAGATTGTAAATGGCCTAAGAACACCTATTTCTCATTTAGCAAGTTTGGACACAGCCATAAATTCTGCACAAATAAGTCCTTCCACAAGTATTCTGCTTCAAGTGTGGACAAAGACGACACCAAGCAGTTGAATGTAAGGAAGCTAGAAGACAAGTAATTCTAGGAGTTCAGATTGGCAGAACTCATCATTATGGTCAAAGAAAAAGGATACCAGCTAAAAGTATATGACTCTCCAACATAGGGATACATCTATTGTTGACACTATTGCAGGTATGTTTCTTATACTCCTGCATAATGCTTATTGTAATTCGATACTAGGGCGAGTTTTTCTTGTATATTTGAGATGTTTGTATCTTTTGTGGTATACATGTTAGCATATGTCTGAAAGTTTATCTGTAAGTATACCTTTAGAAGTAGAATTGTGTTGACATGATTTGTAGGAATGTGGAGATAAAAATAGAAGATAGGCATTTACTTGCAAATCTTATAGTTTTGGATATGGTAGATTTTGATGTAATTTTAGGAGTCACTAGTTGGTGAAATATCATGTTGTAATAGATTGTCACAACTTAGTAGTAGAATTTAGTTCGTTAGATAGAGATCAATTTGTTTATAAGCTTGAAGTGCAAAGACCTCTGCCTACATATGAGTTGTGGGGAAGATCAACTTTGGCAGCTATGATGATAGAAGATAAACAGAAGACAGATCCTTCTCAGATACTAGTTGTGTGAATACCCAGAAATTTTTCCAAAAGATTTACCAGCTTCCACTGGAGAGAGAAGTGGAATTTTGTATTTACTTAGTGTCAGGTACTACACCTATTTCAAAGACACCATATCGCATGGCTCCTACAAAACTTGCAAAGCTCAAAGTGCAATTAGATGATTGTTGAAGAAGAAATTTATCAGACCTAATGTTCACCTTGGGGACCTCCAATTCTGTTTGTAAAGAAGAAGGATGGCAGTGTGAGATTGTGCATCAACTACAAAGAACTAAATCATGTGACAGTCAAGAACAAGTATCATCTACCAAGGATAGATGATTTATTTGATCAGTTGGCAGGAGCAAAGGTGTTTTCAAAGATTGATCTAAGATCAAGATATTAGCAGCTGCAAGTTAGAGCAGAGGATATATAGAGGATAGCTTTCAGGATCAGGTATAGCCAGTATGAATTTATTATCATGCCTTTTGGTCTTACCAATGCATTAGCAGTTTTTATGGACCTTATGAACAGAGTCTTTAGAGATTATCTAGACTTCTTTGTAGTAGTGTTTATTGATGATGTGCTAGTGTACTTTAAATCAAAAAAAACATGAAAAACATCTGAGGTTGGTCTAACCAGATTACACAATGAGAAATTGTATGCCATGTTCATGAAGTGTGAGTTTTGGTTAGAACAAGTTTCTTTCTTAGGACACATGTAGATGGAAATAGAATATCAGTAGACCTTAAAATGTGAAAGCTATTGTTCAATGCAAAGACCTCATAATGTGTTAGAAATGAGAAGTTTTCTGTGAATGGTAGGATATTACAGAAGATTTGTGGATGATTTTTCCAAAATCGCAACTCCATTAACTAAACTAACATGAAAAGAAGAAAAGTATGAATGGAGTGAAGATTGTGAAAAAGCTTTCAGCAATTGAAAAACAATTTAGTATCTACCCTAGTGATAGCCTTACCAGTGAGTGGTGAGGAGTATGTTCTCTACAGTAATGCCTCTATACAAGGATTAGGTTATGTGTTGATGTAGGGAGGTAGGGTGATAGTATATGCTTCCAAACAGCTGAAGCCCTATTTGAAGAACTATCCTACAAATGATCTACAACTATCAACAATTGTTCATGCCTTGAAGTTGTGGAGGCAGTATTTGTATGAGGAAAGATGCAAAGTATATAGATCATAAAAGTCAAAAGTATACCTTTACCTAGAAGGTGTTGAATATGAGGAAAAGAAGACGGTTGGAACTTATCAAGGATTATGATGTAGATATTCAGTACCATCCTAGGAAGGAAAATGTTTAGCAGATGCCTTAAGTAGGAAGCCAGTTGAGAATCTTGTATCTTTAATCACTTCTGGATGACTTCTGACAGATGATATGAGAAAGTTAGAATTGGAGATAATAACCAGACAAGTCGGTGCAAGGTTAGCAAACCTGCAATTCAGCCTACTCTTATTAAAGGGATCAAAGTAGCACAAGTGGAAGATCTAAGCATACATGAGATAAAGAAAAGAATGGAAATTGCCAAAGCACCTGAATTTCATGTTGATGAAGAAGGTGTTATGAGATACAAAGAAAGACTATGTGCGCTAGAGCAAGAAGAACTTAAGATGAAATTATTGAAAGAGGCACACTATTATAGTTATTCTATTCATCTTGGAGAGAACAAGATGTACCATGATCTGAAGAAGTTGTATTGTGGAATAACATGAAGAAGGAAATAGTAGAGTATGTCTCCAAATGCTACACTTGCCAATTGATTAACATTGAGCACAAAAGACCAACAGGTGAATTGAAGCTTTTTCCAATACCTCAATGGAAGTGGGACCACATAGCAATGGACTTTGTTACTGCTCTACCTAGAACAAGAGAGAAATTTGATTTGATATAGGGGATAGTTGATAGGCTTACTAAGGTAGCTCACTTTTTACAGATTAGACCAATTGGCAAAGTTATATATTAAAGAGATAGTGAGGATACATGGAATGTTAGTAACCATTGTATCTTATAAGATACCAAATTTGTTGGAAGATTATAGAAAAGTCTGCATCAAGCTTTAGGCATCAAAGTTGTTTTCAGCACAGCTTATCATTCTCAGACAGATGGATAATTTGTGAGGACTATCTAGATTATGGAGGACATTTTGAGAGCATGTGTTTTGGATTTTAAAGATAGCTGGGATAAGCATTTTCCATTGGTGGGATTTGCTTACAACAATAGCTATCAAGCATCGCTTGGGAAGCCACTATATGAAGCTTTGTATAGTAGAAAATATCGATCTCTAATCCATTAGGATGAAATTGGTGACAGACAGATTTTAGGAGTAGAATTGGTACATGTCACGCCCCGAGGGTACCCTAGTAGTAATAAACAAGTTACACTTGAATATTATCACTAGATTACCTTCAGAGAATGATAGGTTTTCAAAACAACAGGATTTTTTAAGTTGCTTGATAAGAAATAACAAATACATGAGAGAAATGATTTAGTGAATAACCATTACAAACTATTACAAACCATATATCTCCGTTGAAGTATACAACTAATTAATCTACTCTAATAGTACATAATCATCAAACTAAAATAGATCTGTAGACTTCTAGCTTCAAAGCCCTTACCGGTGCCATATTCCTGGATGTAACTAACCAGGGACGTAAAGTGAACCTGAAAAGACTGTAGGAGTATAAGCGAAACCACAGCTCAGTGAATAACCAGACATACCATACATCACACAAGTCATTAACAAATCATATGCAATGCAATCACTCAACCATATGCACAGATACAAGTTTGGATGATCTAGAATCCAAACAGGAAAAAGATTTACGCCCTCTTTTTAATGGGTTGAAGAACCAGCAATCAATGACCCACCTGCCCAGGAGAGACTAAGTACACAGGAGAATCAACGATTTCTCGTTTTAATGTTATCACTTTGAATATAGTGGCTTGCACAAACCATCTCCTGCAATCCCCTTAGAAACTCCCTAAGTATTAATCATTTCAAAGCGATTCTATGGGCGACGTTCTTCGGTGCCTTTTAGTTCCTCATAGGACCGCCAGACCAAAGAGAACCTTGGAAGACTCACATATTGGATCAACCAAGCAAAAACAGAGATCCGAAATATTAATACGTAGCAGGCTGTCACAACCATATATGCAATAATGCAATTCATGCAATGCATGTCCATATTATTTGGTTAAGTCCATAATTCTTAATCAAATGCGGGGTGACCATACATTACACACAATCATCAATATATTACTGTGTTGGTCCCAATAATGTAAGCAAGAGGGGGGGTGAATTGCTTTTTCACAAAAATAAATTCTTTTCGAAATCTTCAATTCACTTCCTTTTGATTACTTTATTAAACTTAGAATTAATTAAACTTGCTGTTTAGAAACTAATCACAGCTGATAATCACACTTGTATGTCTATTTTAATTCAAAACAGATCAAATTTAATTTTATGCGGAATACAGACAACTCTCTGAAGTACTCTCTGAAACAGGTTTTGAAACGTGACAGTTTATCAAATACTTCAATATAAATTGCACGAAAATAAAAAGAGTAGGGTAGAGAAAAATGCAAATCGATTTATAGAGGTTCCGCCTCGAGCGTCAGTCCTCTCTTCCAACTCCACGTTGGGGACCCGGTATTCCACACCGGTTTGTTCCACTATATCCAAAATCAAAAGTTACAAGCTTGTCTTGCCAATCCTCTTGGCTACAATACACTCTGTCCCAATTCTCACGGTTATCCTATAACACACAATTGGTCTAACAGATAACTTGCAACACTCAACCTCACTCAAAAAAAATTGAATGATACTCAATCAAGGAAATACAATAAATATCCTATCTTTCGAACAAAAATATTGTGAACACTTTGTAACGCAAGGACTTTTGAGAGAAATGCACTCGAAGACTTTTTCTTTCAACAGAGAGTTAGAGCAAGATTCGTTCTTCTCATCATATCTTCCTTGTTGTTGTGCTTCCTCTATATATTGTTTTATCTCAACGGCTAGCAAAGAAGTCGTTCAAAACAATTCGAATTCTTCTCAAATTGAAAATATTTGACTTGGCAAATTCCCTCCTTTGAAGTGTCTGTTACGTGTATGATCAATCCCGAATAATCTTCTTAGCTTTATCCAAATTTCGTTGATGCTGTCATCTGATAATGTCTCATATATCTTGATATGTTTATCCATAACAATTTGGATAAATACTTCAACAAACTATCCCATAAAAAAGTGATATCCTTTATCCTTGAAGATAAGCTTTAAAAGATCTTCGTTTCGAAAATTTGAACCAACATGAACTTGGTAAAATATATCCCTTATCTTTAGGAATTTGCTGACCACGTGAAACATAAAAATCTGACGATCTTCTTCCTCAAGAAAATTAAATAGACGTAACTTATAATAAAATTGATGAAATAAATCCCCTTGGATATTTTATCCAACTTTAGTGGAACAAAATGAATATACTACCCAAATATATTCATTTCGTGGAGTCAGGCCTTCAGATGATAAGGTATAAATAAATTCGCAACATTCTGTGCATCTTCTGTTCTGGAACAGATTTAGTTTCTGATCTTCCTTCTGAAAATGAATCTGAAATACCTTCTGAAAATGACTCTGAACTACCTTCTGAAACAATTTCTAAAAAATCTGATGATTAGTTCAATCATGAAATATTTTGGTTTTGGTTTTGGTTTTGGTTTTGATTGCTATACTTTATTTATTTGTTAAAAAGACTTTTACTCCTTTTTGTTATCATCAAAATATTATGAGAGATTCCAACATTCTCCCCCTTTTTGAAGATAACAAAACCTTATGATTAAAAACAAATATAATATCATATATCAAAAACATATCAGATTTAACCAAAACTCATACATACGGATCAATCACTAACTCACAAATATAATCAAATCTCATATCATAAGCATATTGCACAAACTATATTGATATCTTAAGATTTGTTTTTCATCATATATCTTCTCCCCCTTTTTGTTATCAGAATAAAAAAGTAACTCCCCCTGAATTTATGCATATAAAATTCATTCAAGTCAAGGAAATATAGAGATTTCAGCATAACAGAAAATATCACAAAAATATCCAAAAGAGAAAATATTTTCATTACAAACCGAAAACAAAATATAGAAAATTCGCTAAGAGAAATTGTCTGTTAAAAAAAAAAAAGGACTCTATTTCTTTTTAGATGTTTTCTTCTTGCCAGAGATTTCTTCCTGCCAGAGAATTTAGCAGGAGTGGAGTTGGAGATTGTGGAACATCAGTTTGTTGTTCAGCAGGGGATTGTTGAGGGATGGATAGGAGAGAACCGCAGCTTGTTGTTCAGGAGTAGGGTCAACAGGAATGTCTTTAGCTGCAACAGGGGTTTCCTCAGCAGTAGCAGGAACTTGTTCCATTGGATCAGCAACTGGTGGAGTTGGTTCAGGAACATGTTCTGCTGGTTGCTCTACATCCTCTGTAGGTGGAATGGAGTCAGGATCAGCAATATGAGGGATTCCAGCAGCTGATGGAGATGTTGGATCTTTAGGAATGTCAGCCGCAGGTGGAGATGATGAACCAGGTGTTGTTGTAGGAAAGACAGGATCAGAAATTGGCTCAGATGGAGTGGTTTCCACTTGAGGAGCGGGGAGGACTAAAGGAGATTTTTGAACAGAGGACAAATCAAATTTCTTCAAGAATGCTTCCATTCGAGAAGAAATGAGATTGTCAATCTGTTGGAGAGAGATAGGTTGGGACGTCTCTCCTGGTGGCTTCAAGGGAATACCCTCTGATTCAGTCTCTGAATCAGAATCTGATTCAACAGTCTGCCCTTCTTTGATCTCAAACTTCTTCCCAGTCCCCAACTCATAATCCCTTTTTCTCTTCTTTGCTGCAACAGGAGCCTTCCCTTTTCCTTTGGCATCCTTATCAGATTTCCTCTTCTTTGATTTTTCAACACCATGTGGATCCTCTTTTTCTATTTCGTCCAAGATTCTTTTGAGAGTCAATTCTCTCTTGCGATTCTTCGGATGAACATAGAAAGCTCCATCAATGCTGTACCAAAATTTCTCCTTTATCGAAATACTCATGTGCTTAATCACTTTATCACCAATCTTCTTCATTATTTGAGGACTACGAACATGCTTAGGCATCTTCACATGATGTTTTTGCAAAATTTTCATGATTATGTTTCCATAAATCATGTGCTTTTTATTTCTCCACATGTGCCGTAAGATAATCCTAGGCAAGTCTAGTTGTTTTTGCAACTTCATCCCCAGAACAATGATTGCTCCTCTTTAGAAATGGAAGTAGGACTTCCTTTCTTTGGTAATATGCACTCGATAACAATCTTGTGCAGCAACCTTATCAACAACTCGAATTCAGAAATGAAAATATCTTTGGCATGAAACTTTCCAATGCCATCATTCAAGAGTTGCATAGATTCATTTCTACCTAAGGTTATCAGCTCGTGATCATCCCCATGATCTAACAGACCTAAACAATCAATCAGCATCTTTCTATTGACCACGATCCTTTTTCCTCCAACTTTCGAGATCAACAAGTCTCATTTTCAAATTTCAGATTCTTGTAAAATTCTTCAACTAATTCTCCAATTATATCAATGCGTAAATCACACAACCCTTTAGCTCCTATTCTGTCTAGCCAAAAACCAGCATAAAATCCTTTCTTTTCAAAGAATTGGAAATCGATAAAAGAACAAGGGTGGATTTTGGATTTAACCAACCTGACAGGTTTTAGGGTTTCCTCCTTCTGTTTATTTCCCCTTTTTGATACCTTCTTAGGGTCAGCTTTCTTTTTCTGAAAAGACGGAGAGGGTGAGGTAGATTCAGAGCTTGCTTTCGCACTCTCTGATTTTGCGTCTGAATCAGCTTCTGATTCAGCATCCGATTCTGAACCACTTTCGTTATCAACTTCCTTTTCCTTAGTGGATTCAGAAGCGAGTTCCTCAGATGAACTCTTTTCCTCAGTCACTTCTTTTTCAGTATCCTTTGCCAAAGAAGGATCTTGAGATGCTTTAGACCTTATCGCGGTTGCCTTTGGTGTTGTTTCAACATGAACACCCTTAGATGATTTCGAACTGTGTTGAGAGTCAGAATCCACAGAGATTTCAACGGGGGTTTTAGATGGTTTAGATTTGAAACCCTTGGATTGAATTCGTGAAGATTTTCTTGGAGCCATATGTTGAAGGAAAAACGTGAGGGTTTGAACAACACACGAGAGGATTTTGCAGATTGAGAGAGAAAAGATAAATTTTGAAATGGAAGGAGAGAGAAAAAATCGATGGTTAAAAATTGCACGATGCACAAGATCAGTTATTAATTCTGTTTAGATTTCCAACAGAAAACAAAATATCTTTTATTCATCCTCTTTAATCGTGTAATCCTCTTAACACGAATTTATGTTTCCAACATAAAGAATCTCGTAAATTGAGACTACTTGAGTATAAGAAAATGAATCTAATGAAATTTCTGATCGAGCAATTAATGCAAAATAAATATCAGAAATTACAAAGGATTACATATTCCTATTTCATTACGAATAAATTCAAATCGAGATTTTTCAAGGGGTTTTGTAAAAATGTCAGCTAATTGTCTTTCTGTAGGGACAAAATTAATACTAATATTGCCAATATTTACATGATCCCTTATGAAATGATGTCTTATTTCAATATGTTTTGTTCTTGAATGTTGAACTGGATTTTTGGTTAAATTAATTGCACTAGTATTATCACATTTTATTGGTACATTTTTGCAATTAATTCCATAATCATTCAATTGTTGTTTTATCCATAAGATTTGAGCACAGCAATTTCCAATTGAAATATATTCTGCCTCAGCTGTTGAAAGAGCTACAGAATTTTGTTTCTTTGAAGACCAAGATATTAATTTATCTCCTAAAAATTGACATGTACCTGAAGTACTTTTTCTATCTACTTTACATCCTGCATAATCTGCATCTGAATATCCTAGTAATTCAAAATTTTTATTCTTTGGAAACCAAATGCCTATCTTAGATGTACAAGAAATGTACTTAAAGATTCTTTTAACTGTTTTTAAATGTAATTCAGTAGGTGCACTTTGAAATCTAGCACATAAGCATACAGCAAACAATATATCAGGTCTAGAAGCTGTAAGATATAATAAAGAACCAATTAAGCTTCTATATAACTTTTCATTTACCTTTTTCCTTTAATCAAGATCTAACCTTGTAGTTGTGCTCATTGGAGTTGCAGCTCCTTTACAATTCTCAAAACCAAACTTCTTCACTATTTGTTTTGTATATTTCTCTTGATGGATAAAAATTCCATCTTTTGTTTGCTTAATTTGCAAACCAAGAAAGAAATTTAGCTCTCCCATCATGGACATCTCAAATTCAGCCTGCATCATACTAGAGAATTCTTTGCAATATTTCTCATTAGTTGATCCAAAAATGATATCATCAACATAAATTTGAACAATCAGAATATCTTGTTCAAAATGTTTTAAGAACAAAGTTGTATCCACTTTTCCTCTTGAAAAACCATTTGAGATCAAAAATTCACTTAATCTTTCATACCAAGCTCTAGGAGCTTGTTTAAGACCATATAACGCTTTTCTTAGCTTAAATACATAATCTTCTTTTGATGGATCTTCAAATCCAGGTGGTTGATGTACATAAACTTCCTCTTTAATATAACCATTTAAAAAAGCACTTTTAACATCCATTTGGAATAATTTAAAATCTTTGTAACATGCAAAAGCAAGTAATAATCTAATTGCTTCAAGCCTAGCTACAGGTGCATATGTTTCATCATAATCTATTCCTTCTTCTTGTGAATATCCTTTAGCTACAAGTCTAGCTTTGTTTCTGACTATTTTTCCATTTTCATCAAGTTTGTTTTTAAATACCCATTTGGTGCCTATTATTGATTTATCCTTAGGACACGGTACTAAATTCCATACTTGATTTCTTTGGAATTGATTGAGTTCTTCTTGCATTGCTTCAATCCAATTATTATCATTTAATGCTTCATCAATATTACTAGGTTCAATTTCTGATATTAAAGCAAAATGACTTTCAAATTCTTGTAAACTACTTCTAGTTCTTACTCCTGTATTTAAATCACCAATAATTTGCTCAGATGGATGTGCAGATACATACCTCCAGTTTCTGCTACTTTCTGAAATACCTTCTGAAATAGCTTCTGAAGGAGTTTCTGAGTTTTCTTCTGACTCAGTTTCTGTATCATTTTGAGGAGCAACTTCTTCTGATGTTTCAGAATTCTGCTCATCTTTTGCTTGAGAACTAATATCCTCCTTTTTAACTAATTCTTCACTCTCTTCATCATCAAAATCATCATCCTCAATTTTCTCAATAAATTTTACATTTATAGTTTCTTCGATTATTCTTGTTTTTAAGTTAAAAACACGATAAGCTCTACTGTTCAAGGAATATCCTACAAATAAACATTCTTCGGATCTTTCATCAAATTTTCCCATATTTAGATTGTTTTTCAACACATAACACTTAGATCCAAAAGCATGAAAATAAGATACAGTAGGTTTTCTTCCTTTAAACAACTCATATGATGTTTTTGAAGTTAATGGTCTTAGATACACTCTATTTATTATGTAACATGCTGTTGATACAGCCTCTGCCCATAAAAACTCAGCTACTTTGTTTTCATTTAACAAAGTTCTTGTCATTTCTTGAAGAGTTCTATTCTTCCTTTCTACAACCCCGTTTTGTTGAGGAGTATAAGGAGCGGAAAAATTATGAGCTATACCATTTTCATCGCAAAAATTTATGAATAAAGCATTGTCAAACTCTCTTCCATGATCGGTTCTTAAACTTATTATGGACATTCCTTTTTCATTTTGAATTTGCTTAGCAAATCTTTCAAATACTTCAAATGTGTTACTCTTCTGTTTTAAGAAAAACACCCATGTATATCTAGAATAATCATCAACAATTACAAGACCAAAACGACATCCACCAAGACTTAAAGTTCTTGTTGGACCAAATAAATCTAAATGCAACAATTCCAATGGTCTTTTAGTAGAGATTACATTCTTGCTTTTATGAGGTGACGAAACCATTTTATTTTTCATACATGTTTCACATTTAATGTCTTGTTTTATATTTATTCTTGGTAAGCCAAAAATAATTTTCTTCTTGGATAGTTTTTCGAGTTGATTGAAATTAACATGACCAAGTCTTCTATGCCATATTTTTATATTTTCAGACATAGCAAAGAAACATTTTTCGAAAGTTACATTTGAAGGTTTGACTAAATAAACATTCTTGTTTCTATATCCTTCAAATAGTTTTGTTCCATTCTTGTCATAAGCATAACATTTATCATGTTCGAAAATCATTTTGTAACCCTTGTCACATAATTGACTTATACTTAATAAATTATGTTTTAATCCAACAACAAGAGAAACATTTTCAATTGTATGAGGAGATAGACCAATAGTACCTGTTGCCACTATTTTACCTTTACTATTGTCACCAAACTTAACATATCCTCTTTCTTTCCAATTAATACTTGTGAACAAAGAAGCATCTCCAGTCATATGTCCCGAACACCCACTGTCGAGATACCATTTTCCTTTAAGCTTTGCTTCTTGTTCCTACATGTATCAACAAAGGGTTAAACCTTCTTAGGAACCCAAACAAGTTTGGGTCCTTTGAAATTCAAGCTCTTCTTTTCAAAGTTATCAACTTGTTGTTTCATGAGCTTGTTTTTCTTGTAGAAACAAAACTTCTCAATATGGCCAATTTTATTACAAAAATAACAAGCATAAGAATAACTATTCCCATATCTATTGTTCCTGTTCTGGAACTGATGTGGATATTTTCTAGAATATCCTCTTACCTGTTCCTTCACTTGCCCTCTTCTTGTAAAGTTTCTGTTCTGATCTGGGTACCTTCTGATATACCCTCTGAAATACCCTCTGACTGGACTGTCAGATTTTTTCTTTGTTACAGTGTTGTTAACTGTAGATGTTTCCTTAAATAAGGATTCTTTTCCTTTAACAAATACAGTTTTTTGAACATTCTTACTACTGCTACCTTGTTCAAATCCTAAGCCATATTTTATTTTATCAGTTCTTTGAGAGGAAATCAACATATTTAACTTTTTGTCACTCTCATTGAACTTACTGAACGTATTCTTTAGTGATTGAGATAAGTCTCCTATTCTTCTGTTAAGTTCTTTAGTCTCTTCTTTTAGTATACTATTCTCTCTCATGAATTTATTCACTTTCACATGTAATTTTTCATTATCATGTTTCAATATGTCGTTTTCATCCATAAGTAACCTATTTGTTTGAATAACAACTTCCTTTTCATTTTTGAGAGATTTAACTTCAGAATCAAGTTTATTTATTTTAACATGTGCCTTTTTCAATGATTTCAATAAGTTTTGCATTTCAATCATTACATCCTCATCAGAAACATAATCAAGTTCTGAATTTACCTCAGATTGTGCCATTAAGCATATGTTTGAATCATCCTTTTCATCTCTGAGTTATCCTCTGAATCTGTCTCTGATTCGTCAAGGTCACTCCACGTCGCCATCAAGGCTTTGTTTCTCTTTTTGAACTTCTCAATTTTCTTAATCAGTGATGGACACTCGTATTTAATGTGACCAGGCTTCTTGCATTCATAACAAATAATTTCTTGTTTCTTCTCTTCTTTCATCTCCTTTTTCTTGTCTTTGTCCTTGAAGAATTTACCTGCATCATATCTCTTAGTTTCGAATTTTTTAGTAAATTTCTTACCTTGCTTTCTTCTCAGAATTTTGCCAATTCTTTTAGCCAACAAGTTGATGTCATCACTATCATTGCTACTGGTCTCTGAATCTGATGCATCCGCATGAACTTCCTTTGCTTTAAAAGCAATGGCTTTCTTGCTTCCTTCTGCTTCTTCAGTAGCATCTATGTGAGATTGATACGCCATCAGTTTCTCCTTGAGTTGACTTAAGGTTAAAGCGCTGAGATCATTTGCTTCTTCAATGGCCGTTTTCTTTGCATCCCAAGCTATAGGTAAGATCCTTAGTATTTTCCTGACAAGATCAGCTTCCTCTATCTTCTTTCCAAGAGAAGCTAGCTCGTTAGTTATAGAAACAAATCTATCAAAAGCATCTTTAATTTTCTCTTCAGGTTTGAATTTGAACAATTCATATCTTTGCAAGAGAGCATTGATTTTAGTATCTTTAATTGTTCTCGTTCCTTCATAGGTCTCACTAAGTGTATCCCATACTTGCTTAGCAGTAATGCAAGATGAAATTAAATAGAATTCAGATGGTGAGATAGTAGTTAGAAGAAGGTTCTTAGCCTTGTTGTTCTTCTCTATTGCTCTCTTCTGATCTTGAGTTAATTGTGCTTCAGCAGTCACGTTCACTTGATAGTCTCCAACTGAAATCACCTGCCATGAGTCAAAATCATTAGCCTTGATGTAAGTCTCCATGCGCATTTTCCAATAAGGATAATTAGAACCATTAAAATAAGGTGCTCTATTCACTGCAATATTTGTTTCAGCCATGATACTTGGATCACTCAATAATAATTGAGGCAAGCTCTGATACCAATTGTTGGTCCCAATAATGTAAGCAAGAGGGGGGGTGAATTGCTTTTTCACAAAAATAAATTCTTTTCGAAATTTTCAATTCACTTCCTTTTGATTACTTTATTAAACTTAGAATTAATTAAACTTGCTGTTTAGAAACTAATCACAGCTGATAATCACACTTGTATATCTATTTTAATTCAAAACAGATCAAATTTAATTTTATGCGGAATACAGACAACTCTCTGAAGTACTCTCTGAAACAGGTTCTGAAACGTGACAGTTTATCAAATACTTCAATATAAATTGCACGAAAATAAAAAGAGTAGGGTAGAGAAAAATGCAAATCGATTTATAGAGGTTCCGCCTCGAGCGTCAGTCCTCTCTTCCAACTCCACGTTGGGGACCCGGTATTCCACACCGGTTTGTTCCACTATATCCAAAATCAAAAGTTACAAGCTTGTCTTGCCAATCCTCTTGGCTACAATACACTCTGTCCCAATTCTCACGGTTATCCTATAACACACAATTGGTCTAACAGATAACTTGCAACACTCAACCTCACTCAAAAAAAATTGAATGATACTCAATCAAGGAAATACAATAAATATCCTATCTTTCGAACAAAAATATTGTGAACACTTTGTAACGCAAGGACTTTTGAGAGAAATGCACTCGAAGACTTTTTCTTTCAACAGAGAGTTAGAGCAAGATTCGTTCTTCTCATCATATCTTCCTTGTTGTTGTGCTTCCTCTATATATTGTTTTATCTCAACGGCTAGCAAAGAAGTCGTTCAAAACAATTCGAATTCTTCTCAAATTGAAAATATTTGACTTGGCAAATTCCCTCCTTTGAAGTGTCTGTTACGTGTATGATCAATCCCGAATAATCTTCTTAGCTTTATCCAAATTTCGTTGATGCTGTCATCTGATAATGTCTCATATATCTTGATATGTTTATCCATAACAATTTGGATAAATACTTCAACAAACTATCCCATAAAAATAGTGATATCCTTTATCCTTGAAGATAAGCTTTAAAAGATCTTCGTTTCGAAAATTTGAACCAACATGAACTTGGTAAAATATATCCCTTATCTTTAGGAATTTGCTGACCACGTGAAACATAAAAATCTGACGATCTTCTTCCTCAAGAAAATTAAATAGACGTAACTTATAATAAAATTGATGAAATAAATCCCCTTGGATATTTTATCCAACTTTAGTGGAACAAAATGAATATACTACCCAAATATATTCATTTCGTGGAGTCAGGCCTTCAGATGATAAGGTATAAATAAATTCGCAACATTCTGTGCATCTTCTGTTCTGGAACAGATTTAGTTTCTGATCTTCCTTCTGAAAATGAATCTGAAATACCTTCTGAAAATGACTCTGAACTACCTTCTGAAACAATTTCTAAAAAATCTGATGATTAGTTCAATCATGAAATATTTTGGTTTTGGTTTTGGTTTTGGTTTTGATTGCTATACTTTATTTATTTGTTAAAAAGACTTTTACTCCTTTTTGTTATCATCAAAATATTATGAGAGATTCCACATACTGCACAACACAACCATTGCGTTATCGCTTGTATAAAGATTTTTAGCAATCATACAATCAGATCATATCATACTTTCATAAACACTCACTTGTTTATCTTGCATTACATATTCGACTATTTACAACCACAACCAGTACAATATGACGAAATTACTCACATGCTCATACGACTCAGTCGTATTAGTCCACTGGTAGATCTTCTATGAGTCAAATCACCTATTTAAAACAAAATATTCATCAATACCGTCTAGCTAAATCCCTATATGTTGCTTAGTGTCCAGACTCGACGCTAATACTTAGTATCGTCTTGTTTTTCCTATTTAATCTCATATAATTGTTGGTTATTTTTTAGAAGTCATATTACTCAGGAAAATTAACTTATTTTAATTTCCATTCTTTATATTTTATCTTGCTAAAACAAATATTAGACTAATATTACTCTAAATATTTTTCTTAGTTCTAGGGTTTCAAAAGTTATCTGATATTAATTTCTAACGAACTTAAATACTAGTATTATAGTTACTATCTAATACATATTTATATATCATATACATACTTGGAGATATAATATATATATTAAATTCGGTTTAGGTCAGAAAAGCTTTCGTTGGAAAATTTTAGCTGTAAGCCGGCTCAAGGCCGCTGGCCTAAATCTCCAGATGCGGCGTAATCATTTTGAAGAGAAAAATTTCATTGGAAAGCACCGTTGTTGAAGGCCGCCAGCTTTCAACGTCGTGAGCGGCATGTGCCGCCGGTAGATCTCTAGGTAGCCGACTTACGTTGATGGTTTTACGTGAAAATTATTTTACGTAGCCTCTGTTGAGTGTAAGCCGCCGGTAAGCCGCCGGCCTATCCATGTAAGCCGCGGCTGTTTACAGCATTTTACACTACCGGCCTTAAGGCAGCGTTGCACTGTTCATCATTTCCTCCTCGGTTCGATTCTTTTTCTTTGATTTTTGCACGTTAAAAACTTACTTAAACTACTTCTAAGAGTTATACATCATATATAAGGATATATAACAACTTTAAACACGTTTAAACACATAAATATATAGATTTCGATTTTGTGAAAATAAAACTGGGTTTGAGTTTTACCTCGTTGGAAGCTCTTTGAGTGCAATCCGAAGCGTGTGTTTGTGTTTAATATGTTCCTAAGATGATTTTAAGTCAGATACAACTCTATACTTGAACGAAAATCTTTTGAATCATGTCAACTTTACCTTTGAGCTCGTTTTTCGAGGGTTTTTGGCTCCGTTTTCCTTTGATCCGTATTTATGTTTTTATGCTCTGTTTGCTCTTTGTTTTTAGTTCGATTTAATGGCTGTTTTGGAGTATTTTGGACTGGAATAGTTGAGTAATTATGGAGTTTGTTTGCTTCTCCATTATGGTTAATAAACACACATATATATAAAAGAGAGAAGGAGAGGTTGCGGCTGTTTCTCCTTCGTTTTCCCTCCGAATTTTCATCCTCCTTAAGCTATTATTTTCACAGCATTAACTGCTTTCTTCCTCTCCACAATTGCACCGAAACTCAGCCGGAAGCATGTATATATATATATTAGTTTAATATTCTAATTAAATTTTGAGTCATTATACGGGTTATACGGGTAAGATTAGCTAATATTTGGAAGTTTTCGTACAAAAATATGTGTATCAAGTTATATGAAACACTTAGATTTTCAAATAATACAAATTGAGGTTATATATATACGTAGCTAATTATTCGTATAATTTATCTTCCGCGATTTAGATTTCTTAAGCTCATTGGGTCAACTTTTGTTTCAGGCTCCGATAGTTTAAGAAAACTCGGTTTAGAACAAAAGCGTGACCTGATTATTTATTTGAAGTTTAAGTTTTGAGTTATTTATCAATTTGTATTTTCGTTGTGTATTTAAAATCTTAACGGTTCATTTTTGGATCATTTATACAGTATTAGGTTTCATACAGAAATTAAACTATGTTTATATCTGTAGTTTTGATACTGAACATTAATTCTTATTAGTAGCTTTTAAATTTAACTAGGGATCTCAAAGTTAGGGTTTAAGTTTAAATATAAACTCATACTACTTGTTATTCTAGTCTTGAATCATTATCGGGATCAAAAACAATCATTAATCTTTATATTCACATTTTCTATTTAAATCTAATATTATACTAGGTTTCGGGTCTAGAATTTAGATCATATCTTGAATTAGTTATTCAAGATACAAGATTTTCGTTTTCGGTATTAACTAGGGTTAAAGAATCTCTTTTCGATTCAAATCCTTCATTTATCCAAAAATCTAAATATTAACCTATATAATAGACTTCACTCAGAATCTAAATCTATTATCTAGTTTATATAATCTATTATGAAGTCGGGTACTAATGTGAAAAATTCCCGGGTTTACATTCTCCCCCCCTTAAAATAAGCTTTGTCCATAAAGCTTGAATGCGTACCTGAATTTGCAAATAAATGAGGATAGCTTTTCTTGATCTCCTCTTCTAATTCCCATGTA